>CAUYLG010060109.1:0-58296 GCA_963573385.1 Cacajao melanocephalus | reverse complement strand
TGCATAGTATTCCATGGTGTATATGTGCCACATTTTCTTCATCCAGTCTATAGTTGATGGGCATTTGGGTTGGTTCCAAGTCTTTGCTATTGTAAACAAATGAGTCAACATATGCATGTGTCACAATAAGTATATATATGCATGTGTCTTTATAATAGAACAATTTATAATCCTTTGGGTATATACCCAGCAATGGGATTGCTGGATCAAATGGTATTTCTAACCAAACACCACATGTTCTCACTCATAAGTGGGTGTTGAACAATAAGAATGCATGGACACAGGGAGGGGAACATCACACAGCGGGACTTGTTGGGAGGTGTGGGATCCAGGGGAGGGATAGCAGGGGGTGGGGGAATTGGGGAGGGATAACATTAGGAGAAATACCTAATGTAGATGACAGGGGGATGGATGCAGCAAACCACCATGGCATGTGTATACCTATGCAACAATCCTGCACTATCTGCACATGTACCCTGGAACTTAAAGTATAATAATAATAAATTAAAAAATCACAGTATCTGGTTTCAACTTCATTTTGCAGAAAGAGGTAGAAAAAAATAGTCTTGAATCAGCAATGTCACTTCTCCTCAACACCCCAGCAGTGGCAATGTGGTGCAGGAAGTATTTCTCTGTGCTTGGGATGGAAGAAGACAGCCATTGTAAGGCATTGAACTCAGGGACGTCTTGTTCAAGCAGAAAGGAAAACCACACCAAACTCAGTTGACTCTCACCCATGGAGGGAGCACTTAAACCAGCTCTAGCCAGAGAGGAACTGCTGATCTCAGTGGTTGAAATTTGAATTCCAGTTAACCTTGCCACCATGGGCTAAAGTTCTCTGGAGCTCTAAAGAAACTTGAAATGCAGTCTAGACCACATGAACTGCAAATTTTAGGTGCATCTTAGTGCTGAACTGGGCCCAGGGCCAGCAGAACTTAGGGGCATGTTACATACTGAGACACTAGCCTGGGTGTCTCAGGAGTGCTGGCATCACCCTTACCTTAACTCCAGGCTGTACAGCTCAAGGCTCCAACAAAGATAACTTCCTTCCACTTGAGGAAAGGAAAGAGAAAAGTGGGGTGGATTTTGTCTTGCACTGTGGATATGCCACCAGTCAAAGTCATGAAATCCCTTTTCCAGGCCCTAGCTCCTGAATGACATGACTAGACACACCCTGGAAACCCACTGTCTTGAAGGAAAGAACTCAGTCCTGACAGCATTCATCACATGTTAACTTGAAGAGCCCTTGGGCCCTGAATAACCAGCAGCAATACCCAGGTGCTACATAGAGAGCCCTAGGTGAGCCTCTGAGTCTTCCTGGTTTCAAGTACTACCTCAGCCACAGGGGCGTAGGGCACCAAGTGGGCTCTTGAGTTTTCCAGTTTTAGGACGTGATTCTTGGATGGCATTTCTGGACCTGCCCTGGGCCAGAGGGGAGTCCAAAGGGTAAATTCCAGGCCAGGCAGCATTCGCCACAAGCTTAATTAAGAGCCCTTGGGCCTTAAGGAAACATCAACGGTAGTCTGGCAGTACTCTTTGTGGGCCTGTTGTGGTGGTGACCATGAGTTGAAGCTCCTCTGCTTTTGGAAAAGGAGAGAACACTGGAAATGACTGTGTCTTGTGGTTTGAGTGCCAGTTCAGCTACAGTACAACAAAACAACAGGTAGGCTGCTCAGGTTTTTGACTCTAGCCCCTGACTCCCAGATGGCACCTCTGGAACAACCTGGGGCCTGGGGAAACTCATTTCTCTGAAGAGAAGAACACTGGCCTGGCTGGCTTTGCTACCTGCTGATTATAAAGCCCCAGGGCTTTCAGAAAACATTGACAGTAGCCAGGGAGTGCCAGCCTTCAGCAAGACTCAGTGCTGTGTTGGCTTCATGTCTGACCCAGTGCAGTCATAGCAATAGTGGCCACAGGGGTGCTTCTGTCACTCCATGCCCAACTTCGGGTAACTGAGAACAGAGAGAGACTCCATTTTGGGGGAAGAAAGTAAGGGAAGAAAAAGTGTCTTTGCCTAGTAATTCAGAAAATTATCCTGCATCTTGTCCAAGACCATTAAGGCAGAACCTCTACAATTCTGCAAGAACTACAGCCATTACTGGGCTTGGGGTCCCCATTAAAGCAGATATATCACAACACCCAAGTAACTTCAAATACCTTATATCACAACACTCAAATAACTTCAAATATCTGGAAAGCCTTCTCAAGAAAGACAGGTACAAACAAACTCAGACAGTGAAGACTACAATAAATACCTAATTCTTCACTGTTCTAGCACAGACAAACATCTACAAGTATCAAAGGCAATCTGGGAAAACATGACCTCACCAAATGAACTAAACAAGTCATCAGGGACCGATTCTGGAGAAAGAGATATATGAACTTAACAAAATAGCTGTGTTGAAGAAACTCAAAGAAATTCAAGATAACACAGAGAAGTAATTCAGATTCTATCAAATAAGTTTTTAAAAGAGATCAAAATAATTAAAAGAAATCAAGGAGAAATTTTACGGCTGAAAAATGCAATTGAGATGCAGAAAAATGCACCTGAGGCTCTTAATAACACTACTGATCAAGAAGAAGAAAGAATTAGTGAGCTTGAAGACAGGATATTTGAAAATACACAAAGGAGACAAAAGTAAAAAGAATTTAAAAAATAAAACACACTTACATGATTGAAACAGTGGCCTCAAAAGGACAAATCTAAGAGTTATTTGCCATAAAAAGGGGTAGAGTGATAGGGGTAGAAAGTTTATTCAAATGGATAACAACAGAGAACTTACCAAACCTAGAGAAAGATACAATATTCAAGCACAAAAAGCTTATAGAACACCAAGCAGATTTAACCCAAAGAAAATGACCTCAAGGCATGTAATAATCAAACTCCCAAAGTCAAAGATAAAGAACAGATCCTAAATGCAGCAAGAGAAAAGAAACAAATAACATATAAACGAGCTCCAGTATGTTTGGCAGCAGACTTTGCAGTGGAACCTGACAGGCCAGGAGATAGTGGCATAACATATTTAAAGTACTGATGGAAGAAAACTTTTACCATAGAATAGTATATCTGGTGAAAATATCCTTCAAACATGAAGGAGAAAAAAAGACTTTCCCAGACAAACAAAAGCTGAGACATTTTATTAATATGAGACTGGTCCTACAGGACCTACTGGTCCTACAGGAAATGCTAAAGGAGTACTTTAATAAGAAAAAAAAGTCATTAATGAGCAATAAATAATCACCTGATGTTACAAAATTCACTGGTAATAGTACACAGAAGAACACAGAATATTATAACGCTGTAAGTGTGATGTATAAACTACTCTTATCCTAAATAGAAAGATTCAATGATTAACTAATCAAAGCTAATAACTATAACAACTGTTCAAGACACAGACAGTACAATAAGATATAAATAGAAACAACAAAGTTAAAAAGTAGGAGGATAAAGTTAAGGTGTTGAGTTTGTATTAGTTTTCCTTCTGCTTGCTTATATGTTTGTTTGCTTATGTAAACAGTGCTAAGTTGTTATCAGCTTAAACTAATGGGTTATAAGAGAGTATTTGCAAGCTTCATGGTAATCTCAAACCAAAAAAGCATGCCATGGATACACAAAACATTAAAAGCAAGAAACTAAATCATATCACCAGAGAAAATCACCTTCATTAAAAAGACAGGAAGGAAAAAAAGAAAGACAAGACCACAAAACAAACAGAAAACAAATAAAAATATATCAATACTATGTCCTTATTTATCAATAATAACAATGTAAATGGACTAAACCCTTCAATTGAAAGACATAGACTGGCTGAAAGGATGAAAAAACAACACCCATTGATCTGTTATCTACAAGAAATACAGACAATTTCACCTAAAAAGACACACATAGACTAAAAATAAAAGGAAAAAAGATATTCCATGTCAACTGAAACCAAAAGAGAGCAGGAATAGCTATACTTAGACAAAATATATTTTAAGACAAAAACTATAAGAACAGACAAGGTCACTGTGTTATAATAAAGAAGTCAACTCAGCAAAATGATATAACAATTTTGAATATATATGCAACCAACACTGGAGCACCCAGATATATAAAGTAAATATTATTAGACCTAAAGAGAGAGATAGGTCACAATGCAATAATAGCTGGAGACATCAGCATCCCACTTTTAGCATTGGACAGATCACCCAGACAGAAAATTAACAAGTAAACATCAGACATAATCTGTATTATAGACCAAATGAATTTAATAGATATTTTCAGAACATTTTATCCAATTTCTGCAGAAAATACATTATTTCCCTCAAAATGTGGATTATTATCATGGATAGACCATATGTTAGGTCACATAATGGGTCTTAAAACATTTAAAAAAATTAAACAATATCAAGCATCTTTTCTGACCACAATGGAATAGAGTGAGAAGTCAATACCAAGAAGAATTTCAGACACTATACAAATATGTGGAAATAAAGCAATATGCTTTTTAACAGCCAATGGTTCAATGAAGAAATCTAAAAGAAAGGTGAAAAATTTATTGAAACAAATAATAATAGAAATGCAACACACGAAAATCTATGAGTTACAGCAAAAGCAGTACTAAAAGGGAAGTTTATAGATATGAGTTCCTTCATCAAAAAAGAGAAAAAACTTCAAATAAGCAATCTAATAACCCATTTGAGAGAGCTAGAAAAGCAAGAGCAAACTGGGTCTAAAATTAGAACAAAAGAAATAATAAAGATCAGAGAAGAAATAAATGAATTTGAAATAAAGAAGTTAATACAACAGATCAATGAACCAAAAAGTTGGTTTTTGACCGGGCGTGGTGTCTTAGGCCTGGATTCCAGGACTTTGGGAGGCTGAGGTGGGTGGATCATGAGGTTAAGAGATAGAGACCATCCTGGCCAACATGGTGAAACCCTATCTCTACTAAAAGTACAAAAAATGAGCTGAGCGTGGTGGTGCATGCCTGTTGTCCCAGCTACTCAGGAGGCTGAGGCAGGAGAATTGCTTGAAACCAGAAAACGGAAGTTGCAGTGAGCTGGGGTTGCGCCACTGCACTCCAGCCTGGCGATAGAGCGAAACTCTGTCTCAGAAAAAAAAAAAAATTGGTTTTTTTTGGAAAGTTAAACAAAATAGACAAACCTTTAGCCAAACTAAGTAAAAATAGTGAATAAATAAATAAAAGTAGAAATGTAAAGGAGACATTATAATTTATACTGCAGAAATTCAAAGGATCATTAGTGGCTACTATGAGCAACTACATGTCAATAAATTGAAAACTCTAGAAGAAACAGACAAATTTGAAGACACAACCTACCAAGATTGAACCAGAGAGAAATCTGAAACCTAAACAGAGCAATAACATGTAACAAGATGAAAGCTGTAATAAATAGTCTCTAAGTAAAGTCCAGAATCTGATGGCTTTACTGCTGAAGTCTACCAAATATTTTAAGAACTAATATGAATTCCACTCAAATTTTTCCAAAAAATAGAGGAGGGAATACTTTCAAATTCATTGTAGGAGGCCAGTATTATTCTGATACCAAAACCAGACAAAGAAACATAAAAAAGAAAACTACAGGCAAATATCCCTGATGAATATTGATGCAAAACTTCTCAATAAAATACTAGCAAACAAAATTCAACACTATATTAGAGAGATTATTCATCATGACCAAGGGGGATTTATCCTTGGCATGCAAAGATGGTTCAACATATGCAAATCAATGAATGTGATACATCATATCAACAGAATGAAGAATAAAAACCATATGACCATTTCAACTGATGCTGAAAAAGTATTTGATAGAATTCAACATGCTTTCATGATAAAAAAAACTTAAAAAACTGTGGATTAAAGGACATACATTAAGATAATAAAGGCCATATACAACAGACCCACAGTTAGTAGCATACTGAATGGGAAGAAAACTGAAAGGCTTTTCTGTAAGACCTGAAACACACCAAGGATGCCAACTTTCAGCACTGATATTCAACATAATACTGGAAATTTTAGCTAGAGCAATTAGACAAAACAAAGGAATGAAGAGTTTCCAAATTGGAATGGAAAAAGTAAAATTATTCTTGCTTGTGGAAGACAATCTTATATTTGAAAACATGTAAAGAGTCCACCAAGATACTATTAAAACTGATAAACAAATTCATTAAAGTTATAGGATAAAAGTCAATGTACATAAATCAATAGCATTTCTGTATACCAACAGAGAACAATCTCCAAAAAGAATTTAAAAAGTAATTCCATTTAAAATAGCCACACATAAAATTAAATACCTAGTAATTAACTTAACCAAAGATATAAAACATTTCTACAATGAAAACTATGAAACACTGATGAAAAAAGCTGAAGATGGCACCAAAAAAGAAAAAAGCTATTTTGTGTTCATGGATTGCAAGAATTGATATTCTTAAAAATATTCATACTACCAAAAGCAGTCTACAGATTCAATGCCATCTCTATGACAGTCTTCATAGAAATAGAATAAACAATCCCAAAATTTATATGGAACGACAAAAGACCCAGAATAGCCAAAGCTGTCCAAAGCAAAAAGAACAAAACTGGAGGAGTTACATTATCTGACTTCAGATTATACTACAGAGCTGCCAGTACCATGCATAACCAAAGCAGCATGGTACTGGCATAAAAACAGACACATAGACCAACAGAACAGAATAGGAAACTTAGAAACAAATCCACAAACATATGGTGAACTCACTTTTGTCAAAGGTGTCAAGCACATACACTGGGGTAAGGACAGTCTCTTCAGTAAAGGATGCTGGGAAAACTGGCTATCTATATGCAGGAGAATGAAACTAGATTTCTACCTCTTTCCATATGCAAAAATCAAATCAAAAGGTATTGAAGACTTAAATCTAAGACCCACACTAGGAAGCTACCACAAGAAAACACTGGGGAAAATCTCCAGGACATTAATCTGGAAAAAATTTCTTGAGCAACACCCCACAATCACAGGAAAACAAAGCAAAATGAACACACGAGATCACTTCAAGTTAAAAAGCTTCTGCACAGCAAATAAGACAATCAACAAAGTGAAGAGACAACTCACATAATGGGATAAAATATTTGCAAGCTATTCATCTGAGAAGGGATTAATAACCAAAATGTGTAAAGATCTCAAACAATTCTATAGGAAAAAAAACTTCAATTCAATGGAAAATTGGGCAAAATATCTGGATAGACATTCCTGAAAAGAAGACATAGAAATGGCAAATATGCATATGAAAATGAGCTTACCATTATTGATTATCAGAGACACACAAATCAAAACTACAATGAGATATCAACTCATTCCAGTTAAAATGGTTTATATCCAAAAGAGATGATGTAACAAATGCTGGTGAGGATATGGAGAAAAAGGAACCCTCGTACACCATTAGTGTAAATGAAAATTAGTACAATTATTATGGAGAATAGTTTAGAGGTTTCTCAAAAAACTAAAAATAGAGCCACTCTATGATTTAGTAATCCCACTGCTGGGTATATACCCAAAATAAAAGAAATCATTATATTAAAGAAATGTCTTGACTTTCACATTTTCTGCAGCACTGTTCACAATAGCCAAGAGTTGGAAGCTACCTAATTGTCTGTCAACAGAGGAATGGATAAAGAAAATATGATACATATACACAATGGAGTACTATTTAGCCATAAAAAAGAATGTGATCCTATCATGTGCAACAACATGGATGGAACTGGAGATTATTGTATTAAGTGGAATAAGACAGGCACAGAAAGACAAACTTTGCATGTTCTCACATATTTGTGGGATCCAAAAATCAAAACAATTTAACTCATGGACGTAAGGCATAGAAGGATGCTTACACAAGGCTAGGAAGGGTAGTGGGAGTGAGTGGGATCATTAATGGGTACAAAAAAAAAATAGAATGAATAAGACCTACGATTAGATAGAGCAGCAGGGGTACTAGAGTCAGTAACAATTTAATTGTACATTTTAAAATTACCAAAAGAGTATACTTGGATTGTCTGTAACACTAAGAATAAAGGCTGGAGGGGATGGGAACCCCATTCTCCATTATGTAAGTATTATGTATTGCGTGCCTGTATCAAAATCTTTCACGTATGCCATAAATATATACACCTGCTATGCACCCACAAAATTAAAGATAATAGAAATAAAAATATTTAGCATGCAGTGCAGCCCAGACAACAGTCAATCATATCACAGAAATGTTACTTTCCTGTGTACTGTTCTGGTACATGCCATTAGCTCTGTCACCTTCAAAACTTAGCAGCATCTTTGTTTTGCCAGAAGGTTATTGGGTTATTATATTTCCATGTTCTATGCTTAGCATTATTTCCAATAAAATAACTAATTTCATATTTTAAAACAAGCATCTGGAACCAAAGAATTACAGAAGCTTGAAATTCCCTTGTTTTGCTTTTTCTTATAGTTTGTTTTATTTCACACACACACACATACACACACACACACACACAATTTTTTTCTATTACCAAGTTCTTGTTCTGTTCTGCTCATAGTGGAATTCAAATTGCATTCAAGTGATCACTCTTCAGCATGAGAATTTTTCAGAGAAAACTCACCCCAAAATCTTAACTCTGCTATTATTCCCTGAAGAGGTAAGACACTATTAGATTCAATTATTTAATCATGCATTCTTCAACCCACTAAAGTATTAGTGCTTTTAATACAAAGTACATGACAGATTTTCCCAAAGTGAGCCTTTGAACACTAGATTGTTAAATGTCAGTAGTGTTCACCAGTTGTTCTTTCAAGGTTAAACTTACAAATTTTGTTCATGTGACATTTTATGAACTGCTTTATGTTATCTAATTTTTAAACACATTCTCAAGATCCACAGTGTGCTGTGTTATTGGAGTCTTAGACTCAGAACCAATGTAATATTTAACATTCTAGCTTAGGTACCTATATGATACACAAATAAATAAATAACGTAATTTTAGATTATAATAAATGCTATCAAAAAGTGATGCTAGTGAGTGATAGAGTAGGGACTGGTTAGAGAATGTCTTTCAGAAATACTGACACTTGAGCTAAGATTCAAATGAGGATCAAAATACACAAAAATCTCAGAAAATTTTGGTCTAGGCTGAAAGAAGAAAAGGAACAAAAAAAGCAGAAAGAACAAAGAGCTTTTCCAAGGAATAGAATAATAATGCCAAATAGAATGAAGAGCAAGTGTTATAATCTGAATGTTTGTGCCTCTACCCTCAAAATTCTTCTGTTGAAACCCTCAATGTGATGGTATGTAGAGGTGGAGTTTTTGAGAGGTTGGATTAGTGCTCTTATGAAAGAGACTTGAGGGAGCGTCCTCATGTCTTCCACCGTATGAGGTCACAGGTAAACGGCATCATCTTTGAAGCAGACACTGAGCCCTCACCAGACACCAAATCTGTTGATGCCTTGAACGTGGATTTCCCAGCCTCCAGAACTATGAGCAATAAATTTCCATTGTTCAAAAATTAGCCAGTTTCAGTATTTTGTTATAGCAATGGGAACAGACTAAGGCAGCAAAAGGGTAATAAAAGACATTGGAGAAGTAGCCCTGTAGGACTTGGATTTTATTCAAAGTGCCGTGAGAAGTCCCTAAAGAAGGTCATTCAGGGAACTACCATGCTTTTCTCTTCAAAGAAAATCACACTGACTTTTAAAATTTTACTCAATTGTAAATATACTGAAAAGGGCAACAGTCTTTCATATGAAACGAAACTGTGCTAGGTTCTAGTCATTACATTTCCAAAGCCAAAGCCACATCAAAATTATCTAAGGCATTTTCATAGATTTTCAAAACACAACTGTCCAGGCCTCCCTTCTTAGGTTTTCTGATTCAGGTCTCTGGAACTGATTCAGGGACTCTGTATTTTAAAAATCTCCCAAGGTGTTTCTGATGCACATCCCTGCTTAAACATCCTTGACCTAAGCCATACTTATTGGAAAACACAGTTGACAAAATAATTGTAAATGTCAAATTTTCAATAGACAAAAATCTGTATGATAAATTGGCATTTCAAAATAATATGTTTTTATCACAATTATTCATCACAATACTAAGAGGACTCAGCATTATTTACAGATGGGACCACAGGTACTTAAATAACCTCTTTGACATTCCTACTAGTCACTGAATTTCTGATCTCTTTTATCACCTGAAGTCTCTCTGATGCTGCTCAACATATTTCCTGGCTGGCACAGACAATCTGTATAGAACTGTACCAAACAATTCGGGTTTATATTGGACTCTAACCTAATGTTTGATCTTGATGCTGTTGCATTTTCTGACAGATTTCTTTTGATCTTCCTCTACACAGTCCTTTAGAACATCATTCTAACCGAAGTCTCCCTTGGTTACTATAGTGCCTAATAACTTTTTAGCTCTTCAAATTAATTCTGAAGTATAGAAACAGGATTTGCTTAATGTGGCTGATCTGGTCAATTGTGCTTCATGTTTTCTCTGCTTCTGATAAACTCAGCAGCATAGCTATGAATTTATGCCAACCTAACCTACATTCATTCTCCTTGGTGGACCAGTGTGCTGGGTAAATTGAAAGGATTAGGTCAGAGAACTTCTAAACTTGCTGTTTTCGCTAAGCCTGAGAAATAATCCTCCTCATCCCCTCGGGAGCTTTAAACAACATAATTTTTAGATACCACAAAGGAATATGATCAACAGGGCTACACACTTCTCCCTTCTTTTCTCCTTCTCACATTCACCATCCTTAGCCTGTTTCTCTTACTGAAATTTTAGAACATGTTTTTGTGCTGCTTTTGTAACAGGCAGAGTTTTTCTATTTTTTTATATTAGCACCATTTATTAAATAGATGCTTTTCCAATGGGCAGATTAACTAGGTGAGCATTGCTGCTTCTCTAACTCCATGTGGCATTGATGATAGCCTCTTCACTTGTGACATCCACCCCCTTTCACACTAACATCGAAGTCAGTGTGAGTCTGAAGGAAGATTTTAAATTATCTGGGCACTTCATGGAAGTAACTTCAACTCTGCCACCCAACTTCTGTCTGAAATATTACTTGGGTTTGACATGAGGAGCCATTCCATTTCTACTAATATATACTATACAAGTATACCCACTAGTATACTAATTCCTTTCATTTTAGTGTAAACAGTTGAGTGCCCATAGTGCCTGGCACAGTTTTGAAGAATGAGCAAGTGCTTCTTTCCTCAGGCATGTCTCTAAACCATGGAGCCGTTTCAAAAGAAAGGAAACAGTGGCCAGGTGCAGTGGCTCATGCCTGTAATTCTAGCACTTTGGGAGGCTGAGGCAGGCATATCACCTGAGGCTGGGAGTTCGAGACTAGCCTGACCAACATGGAGAAACCCCATCTCTATTAAAAATACAAAATTAGCTGGGTGTGGTGGCACATGCCTGTAATCTCAACTACTCAGGAGGCTGAGGGAGGAGAATTGCTTAAACCCGGGAGGGGCGGAGGTTGCCATGAGCCGAGATGGTGCCATTGCGCTCCAGCCTGGGCAAGAAGAGCAAAACTCTGTCTCAAAAAAAAAAAAAAAATCAAAAAACAAACAAAAACAGGAAACAGTGCTAAAGCAGTTGTTTTCAACTTGAGTTTTACCACCATCTAACCCTCTAATACTTATTTTAGAAATCTGTAGGCCTTTTTTTTTTTATTACAAAAGCTGATGGGTACTGGCATTTGGTGGTGAAGATACGGTTGAGGTGGTGGTGACAAGAATGTTCTATCACATGCCGTATTAAGAACATTCTTGCACTACCCTGATACCAAAACCAGACAAAGCCACAATGACAACAAACTACAGGCCAATATCCCTGATACACATAGATATAAAAATTCTCAACAAAATACTAGCAAATCAAATTTAACAACACATTTGAAACATCATTTACCTTGATGAAGTGAGTTTTATCCCAGGAATTCAAGGGTGGTTTAATATATCATAGTGATACATTAAACAGAATCATGGGGATATGTTAACAGAATCATGAGGGGAAATCATAATCATTTCAATAGATGATGAAAAATAATTTGATAAAATTTAACATCCCTTCATGGAAAAAACCCTCAACAAATTGGTTATAGAGGGAACTTATGTTAAAATGATAAAAGCTATATATGACCAGCCCACAGCTAATATCATACTGGATGGGGAGAAGCTGAAAGCCTTTTCACTAAGATCTGGAACAAGACAAGGATGCCTATTTTTACTACTTCTATTCAATACAGTACTGGGATTTCTAGCTAAAGCAAACAGGCAAAGAAAGAAATAAAAAGGCATCCAAGTTGGAAAAGAGGAAGTCAAATTGTTCCTCTCTGCAGATGACATGATCTTATACCTAGAAAAACCTAAAGACTCCACCAAAAATTTCTTTATATCTGATAAGTAAATTCAGTAAGGTTTCAGGATACAAAATGAACATATAAAAATTAGTAACATTCCTGCATGTTAATAGTGATTAATCTGAAAAAGAAATCAAGAAATCAATCCCTTTAAAATAGCTATTTAAAAATACCTAGGAATAAATTTAGCCAAAGAAGTGAAACATCTCTATAGGAAAAATATAAAATCATGATTAAATAAATTACAAGGGACACACAAAAATGGAAAAATATTCAATTTTCATGGATTGGAAGAATTAACATTGTTTAAATTGTCTTTGTTACTCAGACATTCTACATATCCAATGCAATTCGTATCGAAATACTAATGACATTCTTCACAGAAATAGAAAAAATCTAAAATTCATATAAAACCAGAAGGCCTCGAATAACTAGAGCAATCTTGAGTTAAAAGAACAATGTTGGATGTATCATACTACTTTGCTTCAAATTATACTACAAAACTGTAGTAACCAAAGCAGCATGATACTGTCACAGAAACAGACACACAGACTAACAGAACAGAAGAAAAACTTAAAATAAATTCATTAATATGTGGATAACTTATTTTTTAAAAAATACATTGGGGAAAGGAAAGTCTGTTCAATGAGTGATGCTGGGCAAACCAGATATCTATATACAGAGGAATGAAACTAGATCTCATCTTTCACTGTAAACAAAAATCAAATCAACTCAAAATAGATTAAAGACTTAAATTATACATTTTATACACGTATCACAATATTACATGTACCCCCAAAATATGCACAACTATGATATATCAATTAAAAATACAAAAATAACACTCTTGTACGGTGAAAATCATTCTATATCCTCCATCACTCTTGAATATTCTACAGAACAGTTAGCGTGAGTGAAATATCTAAGTATCTGACCCTAGAGTCTGAGTCCACTTTACCTTTAAATAAAAGTATTTTTGTGGACAGTTTATATGTAAACTGAATTATTCATGGATACAAACACAAAGAAAAAAGGGTGTCACTGATTTGCTGGAAACTTTACCGAAAACTGATTCTTATTTCAGAAAATAGTTATTAACTGTGCCACTTCTAGTTACTTAATCAACTCTGTCAATCTGGTTTTGAAGCTATCTCACTCATAATGATTCTACCTATGGGTCCCATCATCTGACCTCTTCATTATGCTTTCTGGAGCAGTAGTATCTATGCAATCGCATATTAAAATTTATATTTTATTTTGAATGTCTTTCCTGGTATTTTCCCATTATGCTAGAACATTATATTGATTTTTAATAATATTATAGGTGCTGGTAAGTGATATCATCCATGAGTTTTATTTTAGGAAAGTAAAAGATAATTTTATCAAATGCTTGCTATACTAAAGAGGCACTGTCTTGATAGGATTGGGAACTACTTCCTAGGTGTAAGGCTCTTTTCAAATAGACTTTATTTATCACAAGCTGCTTAAGGATAACTCTAAGGCCCATCTTCCACCCATCAAACATTAGTCACATAAAAGCCTATTTGTGACATGACTTTCTCCTACCAAATGTAATAACAACTCTTATTAATTAAATACCTATTATGTACCAGGCAACGTGATAATACTTTGCATATATTTTATCAACTCTTAACTCTGCAAGAAATGTCATACTTATTATTAGCTTTATTTTACAGGCAAGAAAACTGACACAGGACAAAGATTAAATATCTTCACTGAGATCATGCCATTTGTAGGCTATTTGATGGAAGTTTATCAAACTTGAAGTCCAGTGACTGCCAAAGACAGAGGTTACAGAATTCAGAACCAGAAAGACAAAAAGTTGGTAAGTAGCAAGGAACAGCCAAGCTCAGATGGGCTGAATTAACTGTTGAAAAATGAAAGCAGAGGTTGGGCATAGTTGTTCACACCAGTAATTCCAGCATTTTGGGAGGCCAAAGCAGGAGGATCACTTGAGCCCAGGAATTGGAAACCAGCCTGGGCAACATAGTAAAACTCTGTCTCTACAAAACTTAAAAAAATTAATAAAGGAACATGGGCATACATTCCTGCAGTCCCATGTACTCAGGATATTGAGGCAGGGGGATTCTTCGAGCCCAGGAGGTTTAGCTGTGTTTGCACCACTACACTCCAGCCTGAGTAATGGAATGCATTATCATGTTAGGACCCTCACTCAAGTCCCACCAATTTCCTACACTACCAATAGTTTGAGGAACAGCTCTTGAAAAATGGGTCATTTAAACTGAGATGTGCTTTAGGTGCAAAACACACATCAAATTTCAAACACTTGGTACCAAACAAAGACCTCACTTATAATTTTATTTAGTTTATATGTCATAATAATGTGCTCAGATATATTGAGTTAATATATAAGAATTTTTTTAACTATTTATGTTTTAATGATATTATCAATTATCAAAAATTTTACATATGTGGCTCACATTGTATTTCTATTGGCCAAAGCAAATACAAATGGCTTTTCTATAACTTAAATATCCTTTCCCGGCATGAGAAATTTGCAGGAGCTTGGAGTCTTGGGCAACTGCTTTCTAGACAGACTATTCAGGCCACTGGAAGCCACATGAGAGAATAGTATAGATGTGTGAAAGGGGAGGACAAGTGGTCCTGGAAATCTTCCCCAAGTTTTAGTCCCTC
This sequence comes from Cacajao melanocephalus, assembly GCA_963573385.1. Classification (NCBI taxonomy): domain Eukaryota; kingdom Metazoa; phylum Chordata; class Mammalia; order Primates; family Pitheciidae; genus Cacajao; species Cacajao melanocephalus. The sequence goes on along the minus strand of CAUYLG010060109.1, from coordinate 43,243 downwards.
AGACCATGGGAACCACATGTTCATTCACTGTTGGTTACTATTATTTTTATACCACATGCTTCACACAACTGTTGCTACATGAGCACAGTAGGCAAAATCTGGAACAGAAGCCGTGTTTGAATATACATGCAAAGAAAGCTTAAAATATTTAGCATGTTATCTCAATACAATGTTGTTTATATTTACTAACAAAAAAAGAAGATAGGAGCTTGTGGCTCTACCAAAACCCACACAAGTAGTATTAGCTCATCATGGATTTAAAAGTATTAGAAATAGTTTAAATATAAAATAATTAAAGGCACAGGAGTAAAGCCTGTTACTTCTCAAGATCAGTCCCCTCTACTCTCAGATCCCTAACTTCTGTGCTGATTTTATTCAAATATTTTTTAAAACTGAGAGAAAACTGAATTCAATGAGGTTGACCAGAAACCAATAACGATAATTTTACCTCACGCTTGTTAATGACCAAAAATATCAAATTAAAAAAAGCTTATTAGAAAAAGAGTGTGTGCCACTTCAATGTCTATTAAGAGAAGACAGATTCATTACCTCTGATGCACAGTTAATATGAAATATTATACATTACATTTTTTAAAAGGCTTAGCTTCAGATGAGTAACATGTTCTAGTGCCTGTGATGGTTTCCTCTGATCTCATTTCATAGCCCTTAGAGAAGCTTAACATACTTGTTTGCTACATAAGACCTGGCCATGCCAGAAAAAGCAAAGAGCTTCTAATTATTGCATGGATAACAGTGTGAAGCAACGGTTATAGCAACTTGGATCAGGTCTCTAAGCTCATTACTGGGCACGTGCCCATGAGAACTATTTGAGTCTTTTCAGCTGAGCTAGCCAACTTGTAGAGAGCTACAAAGTCCTCTCTGCATCATTTTTCTAGAAGACACAAAGCAAAAGGCAGCCACATTTTAGAGACTGTTTAGTTCCCAAATTAAATGAAATCTAATGTCAGAAATTCTTTCTGGAACCCCCACAAAAGGTGAGTTCATCACTCCCTTCCGTTTGCTCTTTAACTAACAGCATCTAACTCTTTCTATCTATCACATAATTATATATGTACATGTCTGCCTTCCCCACCAGACTACAAACTTTGTGATGGCAAGGTTAATCAAAAGGTTTATCTTCATATTTCACCCAACACCTGGCATATAGTGGGCATTTAGTAAACATTGTAGCATAGGAAGTAATTTTGTAGCATTGGATGTAATCTTTCTTGATAATTCTAAAGAGCAGTAACCATGAAAAGGCATCCTCAAAAGTACATCAGACTGAACAATTGGCAGAGTTTAGTTATAATCCAGTCTCTACACATTAATTTCTTCTAGGTTCAGCACCATCTTCTGTAAAACAAGAGGTCTAAACTAGGCTATCTCCAAGGTCCATTTTCCTTCCACTCCTTTGTGGTTCTACTAATCAGCTTTGAAAGTCCAAAACTATTTCCATTTGATTATCTAAAAAAGATCAGATTCAGCTAATGATGACCTGAAATAAATTTTACTTTCCATGTTTCCATTACTCCTTGCAGAGCCCAGATCTGATTTTTACCATCTCCAAGATTTGAGTGTCAAATTTGACATTTCTTTTAATAAATCACAAACTGACTTTGTATTTTACTAAGAAGCACCTAAGATTTAGCTGCTCTGTAAGAAAGTTTATGTGAGGGTATTCATGTGTAAGAGAAATTATGAGGCAGAGAGAAGAAGGGAGGGAGAGAGAGAGAAAAGGACGGACAGAGAGAGAGAGAGAGAGAGAGAGAGAGACAGAGAATGATGGGGAGAAAATGTGTAATCTACTGAAGATCAAGTGCCATATCTTTTTCCTATTGAATTTTCCCTTCATTTTGAACTGATTGCTCAGCCCCTTCTGCATATAGGATGGTGCTTGACACATAATATATGTATATTCAATAATTGATGAATGAATGTGTGATGGAATGAATGAGTAGAACTATGGTCAAATTTCTGGAAAACTGTTATCAAAATATCTTTGCAGAGTTTCATTAGAGCAGTAAGAATCTGTGCACATCCTGGCTTTTCCATAGAAGAGCCTAGATACCTAGTCAACAAACAAAGGTAAGAGAAATAAATAACAGCACAGCCAGAGAAGTAACATAAAATGTCAGTGCCAAATTTGCCCAGGGATACCAAAGGGACTGTCCTGGGAGAAATAGAGCAGGCATGCTAAACCTCCCAGCTTGAATCTCAGCAGAGACTACCCAGACCTTTGAATCCATCTTCAGCAGTTCACTGCAGAATCAAAATTAATTTTGGTTGACTTCTGATGTCAACTGACAATCACCTCTATGATAAAAAACAGTCGGGGATTACAGTTTCAAAATTTTCTAAGATTACTGGTTCCTTTGTGATTTAACTTTAGTTGTTTGTATCTGCAATATGTTTATCTGTAATAATTAGATACTGGAAAACAGAAAAATGAGTAGACTCGAGTTACTTATGTTAAGGTAAAAGAAAAGAATTAAAAAGCAACTTCTACTGAAGAAAGAGGAACTTCAGGAAGTAACATGGGAAATGACTACTTTTACATAGAAAGAAGGGCAAGCCAAATTCTGCTCCAGGAAAAAAGAAATTTGTGTGAGGGATACTCTGGGACTTAGAAGCAACCTGAGTGCAACTGGAAGTAAATCCTCTAACATAGAACCTCAGCATGTAGAAAGAGCTCAATAACTGTGGTATGCAATACTCTCTAGTTCTTTATTAAGGAGAGCATGAATCCCTGAAATAACTCAGGATGTGCTGGGAAAATAACTATGATACAAATCATCAACCTATAAACTAAAAAGAGAGAATGGCTCTAATAATTTCACCTCCTTTCCCACTCATCTAAAAAATTTGGCATATTAGAAGAAATTATACCAATAATGCCACTACATTAGAAAAATTAAGTTGTTCAATGATTTTCAAAACTTACTATTCAAAATGTAAATGTATATCTTGATTAAAATCTGAATTTTGGAAAATAACAAAGTATTAACTAATATTAAAACTGAAATTAAAGCATTTACAATTTTTCACTCCAACAGTCTTAACCAAAAGTCTTTCTAGTAGCCAGCCTCCACGATGATTCCCAACCACTCCCACCATTGGTGTGCATGTCCTTCAGTATTCCCCTACCACACTGAATAGGGATGGTCTGTGTAAAGTCAAAATCACAGAATTTTGCAGACATGATAGAGTGTGACTTCTGAGGGGGAAGAGAGAGGCCCCAGCTGAGGTGCAGGTGAATAAAGAAGAGCTGAGAATGGGGCATATATACTGAAGAAAAACCAACTAACATCACAGCCCCCACCCTAAGTACAAAGTAACACAGAAAGTATTTGGAGCTAGTAGTACACTGAAGGCAATGATGGTACAACAAAACCTAAACCCAGCTCAACTTCTGACAGATATGGCCAAGCAGAGGAAGTATGTATTGCTAGACATAAATACACTCAATCTCTATTATTCCATACACATTGTGCAGCATTCAGCCAGAGGCAGTCAGCAAGATAACCGACTTAAATCCATCCATGTTAAAGAGTGCATTATTGTAAGTGGTATGGAAAAGGACATATTATATAAACACTAATGAAAAGAAAGCTGGATTGCTTTTGTTAATATCAGAAAAAGTAGACTTCAGAAGAATAAATATGGATTAAGAAATGACATTACAAAAAAACACATCATGACAAAGGAGATGATTCATCAAGAAAGCATAACAAAGTTATGTGCATCTAACAACAGATCTTCAAAATATGTGAAGCAAAACCTGAGTAAACTAAAAGTGAAAATAGACTCGTTCACAATTAAAGTTGAACCTTCAAAGATCCTCTCAGTAAACAACAGAACAAAGAGAGAGAAAACAAGTAAAGATATGGAAGACCCAAATAACACCATTAACCAAATTAACCTCATAGATATTTCTGGAATGTTCCACTTAACAGAATGCAAACTTTCTTCAAGTGTTCAAGAACAATCATCCAGGTTGATCATATCCAATATCATGAACCAAGTCTCAAGAAAGTAAAAATAAAATCATACAGAATGTGTTCTCTGATCACATGGAATCAAACTCAAGATCAATAAAAGAAAAATATCTTAAAAACTTTCCCAAATTTGGAAATTAAGCAGCACATTTCTAAACAACAATGTTAAAAAGGAAGTCACAAAAGAAATTACAAAATAATTTGAATTGGCTAAAAATAAAAACACAGCATATCAAAATTTGTAAAATGCTGCTAAAATAATGCTTAGAGAAAAATTCATGGTAATAAATGTTTATATTAAAAAGAAGAAAGTTTTTAAATAAATCATCTAAGTTTCTACCTTAAGAAGATGAAGAAAAAAGGAAGAGCAAATCAAACCAAAAGCAATCAGACAAAAATAAAGAATTATAAAGATCAGAGCATAGGGGCCAGGATGGCCAATTAGAAGCAGCTGCAGTTGATGGCTCTCTGGGAAAGGAATGAAAACTGCCAGTGATTTCTGCACCTTCAACTGAGGTATGCAGGTTTTCACACTGGGACTAACTAGGCAGATGGCTTGACCCACGGAGAGCTAGAAAAAAAAGGGTGTGGCAATGGCCCATCCAGGAGCGGCACAGAGCTAGGGGAGCCCCCATGCCCAGCCAAGGGAAGTGGTAAGAGAGTGTGCGACCCTGTCTGGAAACCACACTTTTCCCACAGGATCTTTGCAACCTGAAAATCAGGAGATCTCCTTGTGAACCTTCAGACCCAAGGGACTTGGGTCTGAAGCACAGAGCTGTGCAGAGTCTCAGCAAAGTAGCCACTAGGGCATGCACAGATACCCAGGAGTTTTTGTATACTTCAGCCCCAAGAATTCCGAGAGGCAGGAGATCCATTCGTGCTTTCCCCTAGGAAGGGGCTAAATCCACAGAGTGAAGCAGCAAAGTCCTGCGGGTTACACTTCCATGGCACCTCACAAGACCCACCGGCTTGAAATCCAGTTAGCCAGCGACAGCAGGCTGGAGACTGCCTGAGATAGACCCAGCTCCCAGGGGGAGGAGCAGCTGTGATCTCTGGTTTGAGTCAGCCATTCTAATCTGCTGGCTCAGGGATTCTGGGTGATCTGGACAAGGAAGAGTCCCCCACAATGCAGCACAGCTGCTGTATCAGATCATGGCGAGGCTGCTTCTTTAAGTGGGACTTTGATCCATCCCTCCTTTCTAGGTGGGGCCTCCCTGCAGGAATTTCAGCAACTCTGGCCAGGAACATATAGACAGAACTCTGATCTCTCCCTGGGATGAAGCCCCTCAGGGGAGAGGCAGCTGTAGTCTCTATGGTTCAGTTGACTTAGCGTTTCCAGCTTTCTGGCTCTGGAGAGTCAGGGTGGTCTGGACAAGCAGGGGTTCCCCAAGTGCAGTGCACCAGTTCTGCCAAGGAGCGGGTCCCTGACCCTTCCTCCTGACTAGGTGAGATGTCCCAACAGGGGCCTCTAGGCACCTTCTAAAGGAGCATGTGGGCCAGCATCAGGTCAGTGCCCTCCTGGGAAGGAAAGAACATGCTGCCATCTTTGCTGTTTCACAGCCTTCACTGATAATACCTCTGAATGTAGGAAAAACCAAAGTGTCTAAGGTCTGGAGTAGACCTTCAGCAAACTGAAGCAGCCCTACGGAAGGGTGGCCTGACTGATAAGAGAAAAATGAACAAACAGAAAACAACAACAACACAACATCAACAAAAAAGACCCCACAAAAACTCAATTCAGAGGTTAGCAACCTCAAAAATTAAAGGTAGATGAGTCCATAAAGCACACACAAAAAAAATGCAGTCACAAGTATCAATAGCAGAATAGACCAAGCAGAGGAAAGAATCTCAGATCTTGAAGACGATCTTTCTGAAATCAGACAGGCAGACAAGAATAGAGAGAAAAGAATAAAAAGGAATGAACAAAACCTCTGAGAAATATGGGATTATGTAAAAAGACCAAACTTACCACTGATTGGGGTACCTGAAATAAATGGGGGGAATAGAACCAAGTTGGAAAATATACTTTAGGGTATCATCCAGGAGAACTTCCCTAACCTAGTAAGACAGGCCAACATTCAAATTCAGGAAATCTAGAGAACCCCAGTAAGATATTCCATGATAAGATAAATTCCAAGAAACATAATCATCAGATTCTCCAAGGTTGAAATGAAAAAAAAAATTGTTAAAGGCAGTCATAGAGAAAGGCAGCATCACTTTTAAACAGGGAAGCCCATCAGACTAACAGTGGATTTCTCAGCAGAAACCTTAGAAGCCAGAAGAGATTGGGGGGCAATATTCAACATTCTTAAAGAAAAGAATTTTCAACCCAAACTTTCATATCCAGCCAAACTAAGCTTCATAAGCGAAGGAGAAATAAAATCCTTTCTAGACATGCAAATGCTGAGGGAATTTGTCACCATCAGGCTTGCCTTGCAAGAGCTCCTGAAGGATGCACTAAATATGGAAAGGAAAAACTGTTACCAGCCACTACAAAAACACACTGAAGTACACAGACACTATGAAGCAAGCACATAAACAAGTCTGCAAAATAACCAGCTAGCATCATGATGACAGGATCAAATTCACACATAACAATATTAGCATTAAATGTAAATGGTGTAAATGCCCCAGTTGAAAGACACAGAGTGAAATGAACTAATGGCATTCACAACAAACTGGATGAGACTGGAGACTATTATTCTAAGTGAAGTAACTCAGGAATGGAAAACCAAATATTGTATGTTCTCATTGCTATATGGGAGCTAAGCTGTCCAGGACGCAAAGGCATAAGAATAATACAATGGACTTTGGGGACATGAGGAAAAAGGTGGAAGGTGGGCAAGGTATAAAAGACTACAAATAAGGTGCAGTGTATATACTGCTCGGGTGGTGGGTGCACCAAAATGTCACGAATCACCACTAAAGAACCTACTCATGTAACCAAACACCACCTATACCCCAATAACCTATGGATAAATAAATAAATAAATAAATAACACAGAGTGGCATGCTGGATAAAGATTCAAGACCTATCAGCCTGTGGTCTTCAAAAACCCATCTCACGTGCAAATACACACGTAGGCTCAGAATAAAGGGATGAAGGAAATATTTACCAAGCAAATAACAAACAGAAAAAAGCAGGGTCACAGTTTTTGTCTAGTTTCTGACAAAATAGACTTTAAACCAACAAAGATCAAATAAGACACAGAGGGACATTACATAATGATAAAGGGTTCAATTCAACAAGAAGAGCTAACTATCCTAAATATACCTGCACCCAATATAAGAGCACACAGATTCATAAAGCAAGTTCTTAGAGACCTGCAAAGAGACTTGGATTTCCAACAATAACAGTGTGAGATTTTAACAGCCCACTGGCAATATTAGACAAATCATGGAGACAAAATTAACAAAGATATTCAGGAGTTGAATGCAGTTCTGGATCAAGTGGACCTGATAGACATCTATAGAACTCTCCACTCCAAAACAACAGAATATACATTCTTCTCTTCATTACATGGCACTTACTCTAAAATTGATCACATAATCAAAAGTAAAATACTCCACAGCAAATGCAAAAAAACTGAAATCATTAACAAAAAGCCTCACAAACCACAGGACAACCAAATTAGAACTCAGTATTAAGAAACTCGCTCAAAACCACACAACTACACAGAAATTGAATGCCTGCTCCTGAATGACTCCTGAGTAAATAATGAAATTAAGGCAGAAATCAAGAAGTTCTTTGAAACTGATGAGAACAAAGAGGCAACACACCAGAACCTCTGGGATGCAGCTGAAGAAGTGTTAAGGGGGAAATTTACAGTACTCTAAATGCCCATATCAAAAAGCTAGAAAGATCTCAAATCAACAACCTAACATCACAACCAAAAGAACTAGAGAACCAAGAGCAAACAAACCCCAAAGCTAGCAGAAGACAAGAAATAACCAAGACCTGAGCAGAACTGAAGGAGAGAGAGACATGAAAGCCTTAAAAAAAATCAATGAATCCAGGAGCTAGTTTTATAGCTAGACTGCTAGCTAGACTAATAAAGAAGAAAAAGAAGAATCAAACAAATACAATCAGAAATGATAAAAGGGATATCACCAGGGACCCAACAGAAATGCAAAAAACCACCAGAGAATACTATAAACACCTGTATGCACATAAACAAGAAAATATTGAAGAAATGGATAAATTCCTGGATCTATACACTCTCCCAAGACAAAACCAGGAAGAAATTGAATCCCTGAATAAGCCAATAATAAATTCTGAAATTGAGGCAGTATAAATAGCCTATCAACCAAAAAACGTCAAGAAGCAGACATATTTGCAGCTGAATTCTACCGGAGGTACAAAGAAGAGCTAATACCATTTCTACTGAAACTGTTTCAAACAATTGAAAAGGAGGGACTCTTCCCTAACTCATTTTATGAGGTCAAGATCATCCTGATACCAAAACCTGGCAGAGATACAACAACAACAACAACAAAATCTTCAGACCAATATCCCTTATTAACATCGATGTAAAAATTCTCAATAAAACACTGGCAAACTGAATCCAGCAGCACATCAAAAAGCTTATCCACCATGATCAAGTTGGCTTTGTCACTGAGTTGTAAGGTTGGTTCAGCATATACAAATCAATAAATGTGATTCATTACATAAACAGAACTAAAGACAAAAACCACATGATTATCTCAATAGACACAGGAAAGGTCTTTGATAAAATTTAACATCCCTTTATGTTAAAAACTCTTAATAAACTAGGTATCAAAAGGACATATCTCAAAATAATAAGAGCCATATATGACAAACCCACAGCCAGTATCATACTGAATGAGAAAAAGCTGGAAGCATTCCTCTTGAAAACTGGCACAAGACAAGGATGCCCTCTCTCATTCCTATTCAACATAGTTTTGGAACTTCTGGCCAGAGAAATCAGGCAAGATAAAGAAATAAAATGCATTCAAATAGCAAGACAGGAAGTCAAACTCTCTTTTGTTTGCAGATATCATGATTCTAAATCTAGAAAACTCCATCATCTCAGCCCAACAAGCTGATATGCAACTTCATCAAAGTCTCCAAGTACAAAATAAATGTGCAAAATCACTAGCATTTTCATACACCAACATTTTGAGGGGGAGGAATTCATCCATGGTGTTGTGTATGGCAATAGTTAATTGATCTCACTGTTATATGTCACTGTGCAAATATACCCAAATTCATTTATGTATTCTACTAAAAATTGGCTTTTTTGTTGTTGACTCCACTTAGGAGCTGTTGTGAACAGAGCTGCTATGGGACGTTCTCCTATATGTCCTTTGGTGTCCATACAAACTTAGTGTTGTTAGATGTATACCTAAGAGTGGAATTCCTGGGTGATTGGGTATGCATATGCCAAGTGGTTCTCTAACATGACTGCAAATGTACACTTCCACCACTAGTGTACAAGAGTTGCATTGGCTCTGTATTACAAGTAGGATTCACATATGCATATCCCCACTATAGTTGACAGTATTTATTCTCCTACAAGTCCCCTTCTTATTTCTAAAGACGTTTCTTTTCTTAGGAATAAGTTTGGGACCATGTCCTCAAATGCCCCAATATGCTGGGACAGAGTAGCAGGGAATAAATATCAAGCTTCCAAATGGTTCCTTTGAATAGCCTCTCATTGTGCTTGAAGTGAAGAAAACACACCCTCACTTCTTCCCTTTAGAGAGAGGAAACTCACAGTGCAACTACAGATTTCTCTCTTTAAAAATGTTGGAAAAATACATATAACATAAAATTTGCTATTTTAACCATTTTAAGTATAAAATTCAGTGGCATTTATCATATTCACAATGCTATGCAACGATCACTACTATCCATTTCTAGAACTTTTTCATCATCCTAAACAGAAATTGGTTACATATTAAACAATAACTTTCATAACCCCCAGCCCCTACACCTCCTAACCACCATTCTACTTTCTGTCTCTGTGAATCAATAACTTTCTCTTGTCTTCCTCACTAAATTCTCTGCCTACAATTAAGAAGCCTACATTTTTATGGCCTTACTACAGGCAAAATGCCAAAGAGTCATGGAACACATTCTAGAATACTCTTCTGAATGTTCACATACTTAACTTTGGGATTTTATTCTCTGTACATGTTGATGGCTCTGTCAAAACTTTTAAACTTTTAAATTTTATAAAACTGCTTTACATGAGCATTCAATGTTGGTGAATCACTTTTTTCCCTTTAATCATCTCTCACCTCTGACTGCATTTTTTCATTGTCCTTCTGAAGAGTCAGACATTTTTTACTGAAGAGTCTCTATTAGTTTTTCTTGCCACAATGCAGCTGATGTATGAACTTTCTGTTTTTGCTTTGACAATTTAGGTAACAAAATGTTTCCCAATTTGAAAAATGTGGGTTTAATATATCTACTGCGCATCAATTGGACTGGGCTGAATTTAGCTGATGGTGTAGGAGTGCCTCAGTAACTCAACATTGCTATAAATGTATCATCCTGCTAAAGAATGTTCTTACATATTTGCACAGCTCTTTGGCCTCTCCAATAATTTGAAAACAATGAGAACTAGTAGTAAAGTATTAGAAATTTTCTCTTTGTGGTGATACAGGTAGAAATTGCTTATAATTGTGATCTATTATCTATAACAAGTTTTTTGAAATCTCCTTATAATCAAAACAAATTATTTAACTCTCACAGGATGCTCCAAACTGGAAAAAGAATACATATTCCCTTCTATAGAGTGTATCATCTGCCTAATAGGAAGAAATATATATAGATTCATAAGTAATCTTCCAAAAGTGTACTGTCATTTCCTGGCCAGAACTGTATGTTTTTCCAAAACCAGAGCTTAAACTTGAAAGATCCTCAAGAGACCTTTAATCTATGATTATTTCCAAAAAGCTGCTCAAACTGGGTGCAGAGAACTTTCCACTAACTATGTAATAGACAGTTCTCAAAGAGCTTAAATAATCCCACAGACCAACAATTATCTCACAAAAGTACAAGTAGTCATTACCTACAGTAGAGAATTTGGTGCAGCAGAGAGAGACCTTCCCCATATAAAAGTTTTCTATTTAGGCTCTACATCAAAGGTCAGCAAACTTTATCCCTTAAGGGCCTGATGGTAAAATATTTTAAACTTTGTGAGGCATACAGGCTCTGACACAACTGTTCACCTTTGCCAGTGTAGTGCCAAAGTGGTCATAAACAATACTGAAACAAATTGTCACAGGATCCTTGGGATGTCATTTTGCCAGCCAGAAACCTCTGTGGCTAGTGGCATTTTTGCCCAAGTTTTGCTCAGGCCTGCTGGGCTTGTTCTGCCCACTTGACCTGGCTGTGCTCAGCTTGCACTACTGGCCTAGATCCCATGCCTGCCAAGCCACACCAGGCACAGAGTGGTGAGGGGTGCATGAGTCAATGAATGCAAGGTCTGGCCACTGTGTACAGCCAGGCACACTGGCTGTGGTGAGGTGGGCAGCTCCAGGTGCCAGCATGGGCACCAGCTTCCTGTGAGGCTATGGCTGGACCAGGCACACTGTCAGCAGCTTCCACTGTAGGCACTAGAGAACATGGTAGTGCTTGGACACTTGGATATGCCAGGAACTGCAGAGCCCCAAAAAGGGTGCCATAACCCTGGCTTGGGGAGCTCCTAGGTCTGGGCTTCCTGAAGGGCTGCAGCTCTTCACTCCTTTTCTCTCTTTTCTTCTTCTTGTCATCCTCAACGTGGTGAGTATTTGGAGGGGTGGGTTACAGCCCTGTCTGTGTTACAGCTCTATTAGTCCCACCATTCAGCAAGTCCCAAGTTCTTGTCCTATGTCCAAGAAGATTGAGGTAGCTGGACAACTGGAAGATTAGCAAGGTAAAGAGGTGCTTCATTGAGCAACAGTACAGCTCTCAGGAAACCTGAAGTGGGCAGCTGCTTTCCACAGGCAGGCCATTTGCTTGTCTCTGCAGCCCTCAGGGAAGAGGGGACCAAGACTGGGTAGCTCTTATCTGTAGGTAGGTCATCCCATCATCTGCCAAAGTCTGGCTGAGTCTGGGTTTTTTATGGGCTTCAGAGGGGAGAAAGTGCATGCTGCTTTGTCCATGGGTCGCCATGGTGGGCCTGAAAAAACCACCATAAGTTCTCACTCTGTTCTGTGGAACAAGCATCAGGCTGTCCCTGGCTTGAAGATGGGGACTTCACCAGGGACCCACCCCTTTCCATCAAAGATCCTATCTGCCTTCTGCCACCATCAACCTGCCATCCACGGTGCTCAGGCTACTCATGTGTAGGGTCATCTGCAGGCCTGTGCCAAGTCACTCTCAGCCCTGCATTTGGCTTCTCTCCCATTCTCATCAATGCCCAAAGTCTGGAGGGGGCTGAGGCAGCAGGGGCCTGGTGTGTCAGCACAACCCGGAGTACATGCACACCAGGCTAGGTCATGACAGTGCCTGGGCTCAGCCTCAACTTTGTTCCAAAATCAGAGCAGTCACTGGGAATGGGGAGGGCCAGGCAACAGGAGCAGGCAGGGGCAGCAGGGCTTCCCAGGTTATTAAGAGTGCAGCAATGCCTGAATCTGCAGCTGTCACTGGGCAGCTGCAGCTGTACCAAGGATGATGGAGCTCCCACCCCACCAACTTGGAAGGGGTGGGACTTCTGCCAGTTCCCAGCTCCTGCCAGTTCCATGGAGTGCACCACCTTGGCCATGCCTCCCCCACTGCAGCTCGCATCTTTGCAGTGGCTACTCTAGATGGGCTGTCATTGCCAGCAATCCCCTGCTGAAGAGGTACAACTAACTGCTGTTAAGATAGGGACAATAACTGCTCTTAATTACATCATGCTGAGAGGGGCCATTGTTAGGTGAAATGGGAGTCAGATCTGGTAAAAACGGGAGCCATTGTCTAAGGCTCCAATTGAATAACCGCTTCGAGTTTGATGGTCTCTGCATGAGAATAAACGCATTTTAGAAGGAGGTTAAGTATACATTGACCAAATATGAGCATCATACAAAGAGGAGCTAAAAGGAAAAAATGTATAAAAAGAATAGACTATTCTGATAACAAGGTTGTGGCTAGAGCTGTTTCACCCTGGTGAAAGAAATTGAATCTTTTATAGGGACAGTAAAAATTTAATAAAGAAATAATTGTTTGGGGGTATAGATAATCCCTTGGGAGTTCAAGATTAAGGAGTCCTTGACAAAGATGCCTTATAAAGAGAAACAGAACAAAGGTGAGAACAGTAAGGAAGAGGTCTTCCCAACTACAACTGAGGGATTAGAAACAATATTATGTTAAAGGTTTTCCTGAGATGTCCCCCAGAGTGTGCTAAGAGAGGAGGCAGGGGGCTGCATTGGAGAGAAGAAATGAAAGGCTCACTCCAGTGTCCAAGATCCATTTTCGTTTCTTCAACTTCTAAACCACTGGAGCTGGGGAGAGGAGCCTCAGGACCCATTAATCCTGCTCGATCATTTGGGCTGGGCCAGGTATCCCATGTCTCTGGAGACAGTTTGTCCTCCATTGGTCCCCTTTGCAAATTAGACAGGGTCAAGGTGTTTTCCTCCTGCTGTCCAGACAGTCCTTCCTAAAGTGCCCTGACTTGCCACATTTGTAGCAGTTATCAAGTGCATCCCAGGGACTCTGAGGTTTGAGAGCATGTAAGGTGGCTATTAGAGCCTCTGCCTCTTTCTAGTGTCTCCTTTTCCTGTCTTGGGCCTCCTTCTGATCCGTATTGTAAAATACCAACGTGGCCACTTTCAGGAGGTTCTCTAAAGCACTACCTGGTCAAATGGCCTGTCTCTGTAGCTTTCTCCTGATATCAGGGGCTGCTTGAGTAATACATTTATCTTTTAAAATACTTTGTCCCTAGACTGAATCAGGAGATGGAGACATGTGCTTTACCAAGGCCTCTCTTAGCCTTTCCAGGAAGGCAGTGGGATTCTCATCTGATCCATGATCTATCATGGATAGCTTGGAGTAATTGATTAGCATAGTCCTAGTTCTCCATAAGCCCTCCAGTATACCTCCAGGTACCTCCATGCCTGAAAGTGCTTTTTCTTCCATTCTCCCATATCATCACTGGGGTCCCATCTAGGGTCCTCCAATGGTACTGCTATTCTTCCAGTTGGATAAAACTCACCTCCTTCCCTGACACTAAATGAGATCCAAAGCTCATCTCCAAAATTCTCTGCCATTTGTACAGCAGCCTTCTTTACAGCAGTAGTGAGGGTCTGATTGAAAAGTGACATAACATCCTTCCAGGAGAGTTCAAACACTTGGATTAAATTCTGAAAAGCCTCTATATACTTATCAGGGTCATCTAAAAACTTGCCCAAATCCCTATTAATTTGTCTTAAGTCCTGTAGAGATAAGGGGACCTGGACTTCAATGGGGCCGTATTCACCAGGCATCTGTTGTAGGGGCAAGAATGAGACTGGGACCTGCCTTAAATGAGGGTTTCTAGGATGGGGCAAGCTTCAGAAAAAACCTGCATAGGGAGGAGTGAAGGGAGTTGATTCCCCCTCTGGAAGTACTTCTGAGATTTGCTTCCCAAGTTCCCCAGGATTGAAACCTTGCAGTCTCTCCTGAGATGGCCACTAGGAGGACTGAGTCAATCTAGCAGTGTTGGCAAAGGTCAACTACCCTGAAAGGGAAAGACAGCCTGCACATATGGGACCTTAGATCATTTGCCCTCATATTTACAGAAAAGGTCCAGCTGCAGGATGGTATTGAAATTAATGCTTTCTTCCTGAGGCCATGCTTCTCCTTCCTGCAGAAGATAATTCAGCCACCCCTGACAAGACATTATTTTAAAAAATAATTACAGACCAAGACCAACAGCACTAAAGAACATCGACAAGTTAGCACATCAAATCCAGTGTATTTTATTACAACATGACCAAGTGGTATTTAGCTAAAGAATGCAAGGTTGGTTTAAGATCTGAAAATAATTCAATATAATTTACTATATTAAAGAACAAAATCACATAACCATTACCTTAAAAGAACAAATTCTCATCAAAGAAACAACTACTCTAACATTACACTTACTTGGAAAATATGAAAAGCTTTCCACTTGAAAATCAGAAACAAGACAAGTATGTTTATATTCATAACTTCTAAGCAACTGTATTGGAAGTCGTAGTTAGTAAAAGAAGGAAAGGAGCAAATTACAAGAAGCCTAAACATTAAAAAAGGAAAAAGTATAACTGTCTTTACTCATAAACACCATTTTTCATGTGGAAAATCCAATGGAATCCTCAAACCACTAGTAGAACTAGTAAATAAATTTAGCAAGGTCTTAGAATGCAAGGTCAACATACAAAAAAGCAATTTTATTTCTGCATATTAGCAACAAACAATTGAAAAATGAAATTTTAAAAGCACTGCCATTTAAAATAGCATCCGAAAACATACAATTTAATAAAAGGTAAGAAATATCTCTGCACTAAAAACTACCAAAGACCTTTAAAAGAAAAGTTTCCCAAATGAAAAGATATAGCACATTTATAGATTGCAAGATACTATTGATATTATTTTGTTAAGATGCTAAACTAGGACAAAGGTCAAAAAACTATTCCTATAAAGATTCAGATTGTATGTATTTCAAGATTTGTGGACCATACAATCTCGTTGTAACTACTCAACACTTCAGTAATAAGGCCAGTCAAAAACAGTGTAAAAATTGATGAGCATGACTGTGTTTTAAAAAAATTTTATTTAAAAAAAAAGATTGCAGGTGGCATTAGGCCTGGAGGCTATAGTTTGCCAAATTATAATTTAGAATATTAATTTGGCTTATATAAAATACTTCTATATTAGTGCTAGTATTAATAACACAAATATTTTAATGTTAATTTAGAATATATAAGAAACTCCTATAAATTAGTTTTAAAATATGAACAATGCTTTAATAAAATGGGTACAGACTTAACTAGACACTTTACTAAAGAAGATATACAAATGGCCAACACATACACACACAAAGGAAATAAATGGCCAACACATCAAAAGTTTTCCAACGCTTTGTTTCAACACAAATCAAATATTTAGGTTCTACTTTCTTGAGAATAAATAGTGTAAGCTTTTGAATAGTTTAACCCACCTAGAAAGCCTTCTTATTTTGATTAAGAGATGTAGTCTCCCTTCTCACTACAGAGCTATTTACACTAATAATGGGTAGGAGATGATGGGATGCCCCCATGTTGGCGAAGGTGGACTCCTCAACACTGTTGCAGCAGGTTCAGAATTCAAGGTACTATAGATGCTTTTCCTTAAAATCTAGTCATCAGTTTTGTTGAATCTACCTGTGACTTTTAAAAAATACATTTCTGAACTAAAAAATGGCACTACTGTTCAACCTAGCAATCTCACTACTGGATATCTATCCAAAGGAAAATAAATCATTTATCAAAAAGACACCTGTAACAGGGCAGAGCAAGATGGCGGAATACAAGCTTACGTAGTTAGTACCCTGCTGGAACATCAAAGTTTAACAACTATCCGCACATAGAAAATTGCCGTCACAAGAACCAAAAATCAGGTGAGCAATTATAGTACGTGTTTTTAATTAAGTATCACAGAAAGAGGCATTGAAGAGGGCACGAAAGACAGTCTTGAATCACTGATAAAACCCTTCCTTCATCCCCAGCAGCAGCTGTGTAGCTAAGAGAGAGAAACTTTGCAATTTGGGGAGGGAGAGTTCAGTGACGGAGGAACTTTACACTGGACTCAGTGTTGCCCTGCCACAGTGGAAAATAAAGCTCTGCTGGGCTCAGCCAGCACCTTTAAATGGAGGGACCATTTGGACCAGCCCTAGCCAGAGGGAAATTGCCCATCCTAGCAGTTGGAACTTGAGTTTCTCAGCAAGCCTTGCCACCACAGGCTGAAGTGATCTGAAATCCTAGGTAAAGTTGAAAGGCAGTCTAGTATACAAAGACTGCAATTTCTAGGCAACTTCTAGTAATAGGCTGTGCTTAGAGCCAGTGGACTAGCACATGACCTAGGGAAACACCAGCTGGTGTGGCTAAGGCAGTGCTTGCACAATCCCTCCCTCAACCCCAAGCAATGCAGCTTGCAGCCACAAAAGTGACACCTTCCTTCAGCTTAAGGAGAGGAGAGTGAAGAGTAACAAAATCTTGCACCTTAGGAGCTAGTTCAGACATGGTAGGATAGGGCAGCAAACAGAGTCATCAGGCCCTAGCTCTTGAACAACTTTCCTAGACACACCTTGGGCTAAAAGGGGACTGCTTCCTTGAAGGGAAGGACTCATTCCTGGCAGAATACATCACCTGTGATGAATGGTATGGGTCTGTACCCCACCCAAATCTCATGTTGAATTGTAATTCCCAATGTTGGGGGAGGGACCTAGTGGGAGGTAATTGGATCATGGGGGCATATTTCTCCCTTGCTGTTCTTGTGATAGTGAGTTCTCGTGAGATCTAGTTGTTTAAAAGTATATAGCACTTCTCCCTCACTCTCTCTGGCTCTGCCATGGTAAGATGTGCTTGCTTCCCCTTTGCCTTCTGCCATGATTATAAGTTTCCTGAGGCCTCCCAGCCATACTTCCTGTTCAGCCTGTGGAACTCTGAGTCAATTAAACATCTTTTCTTCATAAATTACCCAGCCTCCGGTAGTTCTCTATAATGGTGTGAGAATGGACTAATACACCTGCTGACTCAAAATCACTTGGGCCCTGAATAACCAGCAGAAATACCCAGAAAGTATGTCATGGGCCTTGGGCTCTGAGGCATGCTGGCTTCAGCTATGGTGGCTATGATCTAAGACTCCTGTCTGAGAAAAGCATAGGTAAAAATAAAGGGAACTTCATCTTTCATCTTTATTACCAACTTGGCCATAGTAGGGCAAAGCAACAAGAGGCTCTTGGGGTCCCTAGTCCAGGCCTAAGTTTTTGGAAAGAATTTCTGGACCTTCCTTTGGCCAGAAGGGAGCCCACTGCCCTGAAGGGTAAGTTCCAGGCCTACCAGCATTCACCACAAGCTTATAGTAGAGTCCTTGGGCTTTAAGTGAACATCATTGGTGGCCTGGCAGAACCCCTGTGTACTAGTCACGGTGGTGACTACAGGGAGAGACTCCTTCATCTGAGTAAAGGATAGACGTGAGCAGGAAGGACTTTGTATTGTGGTGTGGGTGTCAGCTTGGATGCAGCAGAATATAACATTAGGCAAACTTCTAAGGTGTTTGACTTCAACTCCTGGCTCCCAGACAGCATCTCTGGACATGCCTGGTGCCTGGAAGAACTTGCCACCCTGAAGGGAAGGGTCTTGGGCAAGACCCACTGCTGCGCTGACTTTAGGTCTCACTCAGCACAGTCCCAGTGGTGCTGGCCACAGGGGTAGTTGCATCACCACATCCCTAGCCCCAAGTAGCTCAGCAGAGAGAGAGAGAGAGAGAGAGAGGGAAACATCCATGGAAAAACAACAAGATTCTCTGTCTGGTAATCAAGATAATTCTTCCAGATCTTATTCAAAACCACCAAGATGGTGCTTCCATGAGTCTAAAAAAATTACAGCAGCATTAGGCTCAGGGCCTAAGTTCCTCTGAGTACCTGGAAAATCTTTCCAAAGACAGGTACAAACAAGCACAGACTGTGAAAACTACAATAAAAATAGCTAAAACTCTTTAATGCCCAGACACTGATGAACATCTACAAGCACTGACACTATCCATGAAAACATGATCTCACCGAATGAACTAAATAAGGCACCAGGCACCAATCCCAGAGGATCAGATATGTATGACTTTTCAGACAGAGGATTCAAAATAGCTATTTTGATAAAACTGAATAAATAGCTATTTTGAGGCAACTCAAGAAAATTCAATCCAACACAGAAAAGAAATTCAGAATTCTATCAGATACATTTAATGAAGAGATTAAAATAATTAAAAAGAATGAAACAGACATTCCAGAGTTGAAAAACGGAACTGGCATGCTGAAGAATGCATCCATCTTTTAATAGCAGAATTGATCAAGCAAAAGAAAGGAGTAGCAAGCTTGAAGATATGTTATTAAAAATACACAGAGGATAAAAATATAAAAAATAAAACACACCTACAGGATCTAGAAAATAGCCTCAATAAAAGCAAATCTAAGAGTTATTGACAATAGAGAGGAGGTAGAGAAAGAGATAGAGGTAGAAAATTTATTCAAAGGAATAGTATCAGAGAACTTCCCAAACGTAGAGAAAGATATTAACATTCAAGTACAAGAAGGTTATAGGACACCAAGCAGATTTAACCCAAAGAAAACTACCTCAAAGCATTTAATAAACATTCAAGTACAAGAAGGTTATAGGACACCAAGTAGATTTAACCCAAAGAAAACTACCTCAAAGCATTTAATAATCAAATTCCCAAAAGTCAAGGATAAAGCAAGGATCCTAAAAGCATCAACGGAGAAAAACAATAACAAAGAAATAATAATATACAATTGAGCTCCAATATATCTGGCAGCAGACTTTTCAGTGGAAACCTTACAAGCCAGGAGAGAACTGCATGGCATCTTTACAGTGCTGAAGGAAAAAACTTGTACCATGGAATAGTATATCTTGTGAAAATATTCTTCAAGTGTGAAGGACAAATATAGACTCTCCCAGGCAAACAAAAGCTGAAGTATTTCATCAACACCAGACCTGTCCTACAAGAAATGCTAAAGGGAGTTTGCCAGTCTGAAAGAAGACTGTTAATGAGCAAGAGGAAACGATCAGAAGGTACAAAACTCTCTGGCCAACAGTGAGCACACAGAAAACAGAACATTATAACATCATAAGGGTGCCATTCAAAGTACTCTTAAGTAGAAAGACTAAATGATGAATAAATCAAGAATAATCATTACAATGACTTCTCAAGATGTAGACAGTACAATCAGACAAAAAGAAACAACAAAAAGTTTAAAAATGAGGGAGAAAAAGTGTAGAGTTTTTCTAGTTTTCTTTCTGCGTGTTTGTATATGCAATCAGCGTTGTCATCAGTTTAAAATAATAAGTTATAAGATAGTATTTGCAAGGCTTGTAGTAACCTCAAATCTAAAAGCATACAATGGATACACAAAAAATAAAAGCAAGAAATTAAAGAATACTACCAGAGAAAATCACCTTCACTGAAACAGACAAGAAAGAAGGAAAGAAGGAAGATAAGACCACACACACACACACACACACACATAACAACAACAACAACAACCAGAAAACAAATTTTAAAATAGTAGGAATAAGTCCCTAGTAGTCAATAATAATATTGAATGTAAATGCACTAAACTCTGCAGTCAAAAGACGTAGAGTGATTGAACTGATTTTAAAAAAAATCCAATGATCTCTTGCCAATAAGAAATATATTTCACCTATAAGGATGCATATAGACTGAAAAAAAAGATAAAAACTGTAAGAGACAAGAAAGTCACTTTATAATAATAAAGGAGTCAATTCAGTAAGTGGATATAATGATTGTAAATATATATGCACCCAATACTAAAGCACACAATATACGAAGCAGATATTATTAGAGATAAAGAGAGAGATAAATCCCAATACAATAGTAGTTGGAGACTTCAACACCTCACTTTCAGCTTTAGACAGATCTCCCAGATAGAAAATCAACAAAGAAACATCAGAAACATATTAAAACACCATGTAAATAGAAACGAAGTTTAATTACATTAACAAATTTTAATATTTGACAAATTCAATCATTTCCCCTCCAGAAATGCCACAAGTGTTTAACAAATATTTGATACCTAACACATGAAAGGCATCCTAGGGTGTATATGAAGAACTGATCTTTGGAATTTCATAGTTTAGAGCAGCAGAAGCTGAGAAATCAGGTAAATCTTAATTCAAATCCCCTATCTGCCTTTTAACTATCTGTATGAGCATGGAGGAGATGCAGCAAATCCTTTGTTTTCTTATCTGGGAAGTGGGCATAGTAATACCTACTTCACATGTTTTTAGGGAAATAAATGAGATTGTGCACATAAAGCGCCACATGGTACCCAGACATAGTAGGCAGCTAGATATTAGTTGCTTTTCCCATTTCCTTCACAGATTAAAAACTCAGCTGTAAAGAACTAAGTAAGGGGTTGCCAAGAATACCATGCATCCAGCTTCAGAAGTACACATCGTCTTTATCCTTCTGACCTGTAAACATAGAAAAGTATTGATCTCCTAGTAGTGATTGCACACAGAGCATAGAGCATCCTCACTGCACTCAGAACAGAGACTCTGAATGCACAAACATCAACTAGCAAAAGCTCTACTGAAGACACTGTGCCTTCCTAGATGTAAAGATATCATAGAACTTCCCCTTTCAAAAATTGTTTTCCAAGTTATCTGCCTACATTCATGGGAGTGTTTAGTCTCACTTTTGTTATGAACTTGGATAAATAATTGATTGGGATAGTGAGTGTTTGCTACCGCTCACATTCCTCAAAACAGATTTCATAATGCATGCCTGGGTCCTGAAAGACCCAGATAGAAGCAAACACCAATTTCTTGTCATACTCTCTATACTCTCATGTAAATCTGCACAACATTTCTCTAATTCACAAGCTAAGAAATAGACCATATGTTGAATTACAGCAATGCGAAATGTCTATTACACAATTAATAATATAGTGGTGCCTACCCCACATGACCCTTTGACGCTGCTGACATGTCCACAATGATTACATTCCTTTCTCCTCCATGTCAGAGGTTATGGCTGTAATTTCCTACTTTTAAAAAATAATAAATTTTCTTATCTCATACCCTGGCAAGACAGTATCTTTTTATATCCTCCCCAAGTCTTGCCTTTTTTTCTCAACACTCCAACAATCCTTATTAATATAAGGATTACCAAGGCATGTGTACATACTCTCATGCTGGGGTACAGACCCTTTAGAATCTCTCCATATTAATCTTATCTGCTAAAAGAAATCCACACCATTTAATTTACCAGAATCAATTTAAATATTCTAATGGCTGCATGAAGAATCAGTTGTACCAATCTGTGAAAATGTGTTTTACATTTTTGGAGTAGCTAAAGCAATTTGTTTTTCACAGAAGCCAGGTTCCAAAATTGAGGACTCATCAGAACGGTTAATGTATAAATATCAGAAACCTGATGAAAATTCATTTTAAACAAAGGTCTGCTTCTAAGGGCTTAGATTTGGGATGAAAAATGAATCATAAGAAAAAAATATTAATTGAAAAATAACATCAAATTTTATGAAATCTGGAAGCTTAACACAATTGCATAACAAGTTGCCCAAAAACAGAGCTTTGGTTTTCTTCACTAACTAGCTAGGTGACCTAGTACATTGCTTTATCTCTCCAAGTCCTAGTTACCCTGACAACAAAAGAGAAATTATGACATTATTTATTTCATACAGTTACCATGAGGACTGAATGAACTAATGTGTGTAGAACTACTTAAGTGACAAGGGCATATGCAATCTTGCATGAGTTTTCCCATGTTTCTCTTTCCCAGTCCTTTAAATGAAAGGGGAATTTGTCTTTTTTCTTTTCTTTCACTTTGATTTTTTTTCATGGCATTTCTTTCATTTGCCCTATAAAGAATTCTAGCGTTGCTTACTCCATTCTCAGGCTTTGTGATATAGATTCAGAATAGTGGTGGGTGCCATGGGGTGGAGAATAACAATGGCAGAGAGAAATAAAAAGACAAACCCTGCATAAACCTCAGAGGGAGTGAGAAGCAGTTGTCTGAGAGACATCAGAGCAATGACATATTGTATATTTTAGGAGAAGAAAAGGCTTTTCAGATGTGTTGAGATCTATGTTGCTGTGTGTTAACAACTGAAAACCCTTTAATGATCTTCAAGAAATGGAAATAAATATTGGCATTTCCTTTTAATTACTTTCAGTTGATGGGCAGTGCTTCTTTGAATGTAATTCTGCAGATACTGAGTCACATGGAACTTCAGCTTAAGTTACTACCCCAGTGACAACAGTGATGATGATGATAACGACAACGATCATCATGATGATGTATGATCTTCCTGTACGCAAGTGAGTGGGAGAGCTGTCATCACTAATTTTCCATGGAAACAGGATACTGTTTTTCATCAAAGTGCACTCAAAGGAGATAGCATTAAAAAAGAATATTTTGCATTCTAAATGGCAAATTGAGGACTTTGAGGAATTATAAGCAAAATTGTAAAGTCTGTAACTTTAAGCAATATTTGCCACAGTAGCTTCTAAAAGTCCCCAAACCGGATAACAAAAACCAGCCAGAAACTCCTCAAACATTTTGACATAAAAGAAAACACACCCAGAAGTAGAGAATAGGAAAAGCTAAAATCAGATCAGGAACAGCTTGTAGTAGTTAATATTTAACAAGAAAAAAAACCTTTGGTTTTCCATTTCCACCACTGTAAAATAAAGAAAGGAATTAAGGATCATACAGTTCCAAGAAGCACTAACATCTCAGAGAGTTGCCTTCGAAATAGAAATGGTGAAGTAAAAAACAGAGCTGAGTTGTTAGAGCTCTGAAGGCTTTACCTGAGCTCCAATTAAAGAGACGTAGTCTCAAAACCTTTACTGAGTATAAAATCACATATGGATTTTCTTAAAGAATTCTTTAGTTGAAAAATGTTTGATATTAAGTTAGCAAATCTACTTGTTGCTCATTCCTAAGTGACTCAAGACCTAATACATTTTAAATATTGCTCAAACAATATTTTCCATTTAAAATCTGTACGATTGTGTTCAATCAGTAATTCATTTTAATGTTTTCATGAGGTAATTTTTCTAAAGAATAGCATTTTATTAGAAGGGCCATTTTAAATAAATAAAGTATTCAACTCCAGAATTTAAAAACAAAAAAGCAAAAGAAACTTAATGAAATCAATAGATTTAAAAAATGAATTAATATGACAAAGGTAAAATCTTAAGCACAGTGCCCAACACAGAATAAGCAATAATATACTTTAGCTAAATAAAAATAAGGTTTATCAATAATTTAGAAAGCAGAAAAATATCATAATTAATAAACCAAGAACTGAATAACTGGAATGTATGAGTTGGAGAGAGGTGAAGTAGGAGACAGTAAAGCAGACCAAACAAGCCCACCAGGTGGGTGGCACACACCTGCAATCCCAGCACTTTGAGAGGCAATGATAGAAAGATTGCTGGCTCCAGGTGCCCAGAAGGCTGTATGCCACTGTACTTCAGCCTAAGTGAGAGAGTGAGACTTTATCTCTGGAAAGAAACAACAAACAAGCAAAAAAGACCAAACATTATCGAATCTGACTAAGGAAGAATCAAATCACAACCCAAACAAATATACTAGAAAGAAAAGAATAGACAAGTGATATAAAAGATACATCAAAAAAAGTAAGCCAGAGATAGTAGCACTTGCCTACACTCCCAGCTACTGAGGAGGGTAGGAGAGAGGATTGCTTGAGCCCAGGAGTTTTGAGTTCAGCCTGGGCAATGTAGCAAGACTATGCCCCTTGAATAAAGAAAAATAAAAAATATATTGTGTACATTTTTTCAAGTGAGGCTAGGTTTTATTCCAAACAGCAAATTTGTCCAATTTCTATCCCACTAGATTTATTGTTTTCTTTTTTAATATATTAAATTATTTTCTGTCATAGGGATAGTTTTCAAGTGATTCATTCTGTTTAGAATATATATCAAACTTTTTCTAAAAAAAAAGATTCTGGTCCCACACTGGTTTACTTGTATGTTCTTTCAAGCTTTCAGAAGAAAAATAATTTCTATGCTGTATAAACTACTCAGAGGATATTTAAAATAATGTCATGCCAACACAACCAGCAGCTAGAAGAAAAACTGTCTCAGTAGTTAAGAAGTATTTGGGCACATTGTTTTATTTCTTTCCTTGAACTGCTTGTGTTTACAATTTTAAAAATCAAATGCATCCACTAGCATTTTCTCAGTTGTGTCATTAAGAAAATTACCCATTTTAACGAAATAGAAATTAATGTTCACTCTGGCCTTACTCATGCCAGAGCTCTGTGGTATCACTTCCATAAAACAATGAATTGCCGCTGAGGCTGCCTGACTTTATGACTTGGTGGTTCTGACACAGCACAGATCATAATCAGGAACTCTGGGTCTACAATCATTGCTCCCAAAGTCGGGCACTCCTTATTCACATCTAGGATGGTCAAATAGCACTCCTATTTGAACTGTTTAGTAAGTGTAACTCTCTGATGCAAATGACATGGATTGCTGTAGAACTATAGATGTCTTCATCATTATTCTCCTATTTGGCATTTTCTATAAACTCCATACAATGTCTTTCTCCCACCACAGATACCTCTAATGCTAGATTGTATCACCCAAGTAGTAGTGTTACTGGTGTCACAGCCTGGACCTGACTTCTTTTCTGCTGTAGACACTACGAAAGCTGGAAGCCTTCCTTTTAACTTACTTTGTGACTTAAAGCTGTATTTCCAAGTATGGAATAATAAGCCTCTCCAAAAATGAAAACAAAAAAACCAAAAACTCCACCAGTCCATTTTAGAGGTGAAAAGTAAAAAATGCAATAATTTGTCTTTTATTCTGGAAGGGTATTTCTTGCTATGCCCCAGACCACTGGACTCCTAACAATTTCAGTGATATATTGGGCCCCTAAATCTTTATTGGGTTTATTCCCCACTCTATGGAAAGCATGTACATATAGTTAAGAAAAGGAAGAAAAATAAAAATAAGAGTTATATGATTACTTTTCTTCTATGTCCACAGGATATTCCAGAATTAATACATGAATAAATGATTGAAAGAATGATTGCTTCTTATTTATCTGTGCCTGAAGAAAGCTTAACTGATCAACCATTCTACACTGCTTCATAAAAATGAATTTAAAAAAAAACCAACCAAGGTTAATTTAGTAAATCCAAATGTATTAGGTGCTAGAAAATTCTGCTGTTTAATTTTTCAATACATGCCACTCTTCTAAACCTCAAGTACGTAATTAGAAAACCAACTCCTGGTTAATTTGGATATGCTAAATCAACATATGTGCATTTAATATAATTGCACAGAAATCACTGTGCAATTATATTAAAACACAAATCAAGACTTTCAGAATGCATTCATCTTTCTGTTTATTGTTTTCGACATCTTTTAGAGCAGGTTCTGCTAATAGTCCTTGCTTTTCACCATCCTTTCTTTTACCTTCATATTGAAAGTATGTTCTTTTTGTGAAAATTATTTAATGTTCAGAAGACACAAAACGCCTTGTGATGTGACTTTGAAACCCTCTTGAGGTCCTTTATGCCACTTTAAGGCAATTCTTCCTATCAATAGGCATTTGAAATCTCTCCCATGCAAATTATCATTTTCCTTAGTTCACAAATCCAACCTGCAAATTAAAAATGGGTTGCATATGTGAAAAATTCCAAGTAAAATCCCCTGATAGAAAGCAATGTGATCAGATAGACTCGAGATTCTAGTAATTTTTGATGCCTTCATAGACCATGACCTTGAGCAGTATAGTTAACTCTTTGACTACTTTACTATACGAAGAAAAGAGAAACAATAACTTGAATCTACCAACTTAGCATGAGAAATATGATTGTCAGAAGCAATGTTTGTCAAAAGCAAATGCAGACCTCAAAAGATGGCCTAAAATTCATCATTTCTAGTGTTCTTTTTGTCAATCGAAGCATGATTCTTTGGACTTACGTGTCCCAGAGGATCATAGTGTCATTTATTTGCTCATGTAACTACTAAGAGCTTTAGTGGCATGTAGCACCAAGCTAATTACCAACAATTTTCATGGATTTGTTTTTTCCCCTCGGAAATCTAGCCTGGGTATGATGAGGAAAGAGAAGACCTTTAGGTTGAGCAAAAAGCATCACTAGGGCACTTCTCAACAGTATGTCCCTACTACTCTCTCCCTTACCAAGTTCCACCAATTAAGGTTAATTTGGGTGAAAATTTCCTGTTTGAAGGTATTAAGTATAGGGGCTATTCACTCACTAATGTTAAAAAAAAAAAAGCACTAAGTTAATTCAGGCTCAATACTAGGGAAGTTTTATTGAAGTGAAAAGAAGTAGGAAAATTCATCATGGAGAATAGATTGCTCCGAAAGGGAGTAGACCAGAATGGTGTGGAGGGATTTGAGTACCTGGAGGACACTGAGTGCCCAGAGGATGTGGTGGGGTATGGAAATGGAAGGAAAAAAGAGAGGACTGGCTTGCCGATTAAGTGCCCCCATATTCATTTTTAGGCAATCTCACTGGGGGTTTATCTTACTAACCTTAGAGTAGGTAGGTAGACAAATATGAGCAGAAAAGGTAGTCTCAGAGGAAGTAAGTCCTGGAAACCTTGCCCCACTAGGCAATCAGAAGAAAACAATGTCCACATCTAAACTTGTGGCTAAGCTTATCCAGCCACAACATGTGGTGAAAAGTACAGTAAGGATTTTTCCCAGCCGCAAGCATGTGCACTTTGATTTGGCTCACACTAAAAGTAATCTTTTGCTCATTTTAATAGTAAAAATCATACCCCTGGGTGGAGATTTAAAATGCTAAGAGACAACTGATGTATGTACTGGCATGTACCACTACAGCATATGCACATCTCAGAGACCACCCAAAATATGCTTGCTAGTAACATCCCTTCGTGCCTCTTTCATGAATAATCATGTAAAACTCCCATAAAGGAGCTTCCCCAGTGCTAACTGAGGCTGTCTCATTCTCAAGAAGCCCACTCTGACCCAGCTTTCAGGGGATACTGTCGTTTTAAATAAACTTTGCTACTGCTTAACTATCACTGCATGTCTCTTGGTTGAATTCTTTCCTCTGAGAAGACAAAAACCTAGGACCCCACACTTCCCAGTAACAATTTCTGTTTGGAATAATTCAAATGTTCTTAAAAAACTGCAATATTCTGCTTGCCATAATTAATTTTATCCCCCCTCCCCATACAGTCTAATTCCAATCCTGTAGTATTCTTTCAGTTCCTGCCTACTCAGGGATAAAAATGAGAAAGGAGAAAATTGAAAAAAGAAAGATAAAAGCTAATGCCAGTTGCCAGCTGACAAAGAAAAAAGTCAGATTCCTGCCTTTGAGACCCACTATTTCTTGCTCTATTCCATGAAGAATTCTCCTACTCAAGTCAGCAGCTTAAAACTCTTCTCCATAAATGAGTTGGATCTCCAGGATTTACATAATTCAGAATAAAGTCATTTATCCCTTTTCAAGTATGGAGAGCTCATTACAAAGTCAAATCAGTCTTATACAGAAAAACAGAGTGGCCACTGACAGAGGATGATACAAGATGAGTGAGGTTGCAAGGTCAGCGTCTCTGTCTGTCACTCAGTATCCAGGCAGCAGACAGAAACCACATAGTAATCTGAGCAAGAAAAGTTTAATATAGAATTATTAGCATGGAATTGGAATAATGGAAAATTGGCTAGTGAGAGTTAAAGAGGATTCTTAAGAACACAGAGCAACAGATATAAGGGGCAACCAATGTCCTTAAGTCTAGGGAACTCATGAAAGGGCCCCTCCAAGCCTGAAATGCATACCTCTCTGAATATTGGGAAGTCCATAAGGAACTTACCAGTGGTTCTTGCTGAAAATCTGCCCTAGTCTAGGATGCCACGAGGATCTTTTGGCCACTGAACACTTCTGGAATCATGCCCTGTAGGAGCCCAGTGCAAGAAAAATCTCTAACTCTGATAACTCTGCAGGATCCCAGAGCTGGAGAAAGCTGTGATACTGCAAAAGTTGTATATCCTGGAGGATCCCAGGGATAGAGAAAACCACTCTGCTATGACAGCTGAACTCTGGAGAAAACATCTGCAGGAGACCAGCACTAGAGAAACTGCACAGAGGTTAAGGCTAGCAGCTGAATGTATGAAGGGTGTCAGGGAGTAAAAAGCCCAGTCACTAGCAAGGCATTATTGGGTGGTCTTGTGTGCATGGTGTTCATGTAATGCCGTCACCAGGCTAGAGTCAAGCTGGGACTTTTCAAAATGACTGCAGTGTGGCACACAGCGATAGTATAGCATCACTGAATGCACCTCCATCTGAGTATACACACGTATACTGCTGATAAATCCATGGAAAAGAAGCCACCACTAGCAGCAGCAAAGGTGGAACTAGGAAGCGCTCTCTTTCTCCAATCTCCCTCCAGCTCCCTCTACTGGCAAAGCTCAATATTGTGCTTCCGGCAAAGAAATGCTTCATTGCAGTGGAGAAGGTAATGAAGGGTGAATGTGGAGCAGAAGCAATAAATTGGCAACTGTCATATGGCTAGTAAAGTACCATAAATTTTGGCCAAGCACAATGGCTTAAACCTGTAATCCCAGCACTTTGGGAGGCCAAGGCGGGCATATTATCTGAGGCCTGGCCAACATGGTGAAACCCCATCTCTACTAAAAATACAAAAATTAGCCAGGCGTGGTGGCATACGCCTGTAATCCCAGCTACTCAGGAGGCTGAGGCAGGAGAATTGCTTGGAACTGGGAGATGGAGGTTTCAGTGAGCCAAGATGATGTCACTGCACTCCAGCCTGGCTGACAGAGTGAAACTCCTCCTCCAACCAAAAAAAAAAAAAAAAAAAAGAAAAAGAAAAGGAAAAAAATTATAAATCAATGCATAAATAATAAATAATTACTACAAAACCAATCACAGAGTCCTGAGCTGACTTGGAAATCCCAAATTAAAATATAATGTTGGGTAGGTAATAACTAATATTAGCTTCAGTTTCATTACTTGCAAACTATGTGTTACTCACCTCAACTCACCAATTCAATTTAGCAAATAAAAATGGAAAAATTAAAACCTACCATCATTGGTCACTACCCCAAAAAGCTTTCTTTCTCACTTATTCAATCCTCATAGTCTAAAGACTGAAGCATTTGATTCTTCTCACTCTACAACCCTCTTACTCCTTGCATTCAAGGTATCACCATAATTATCTTAATTTCTGCTACCAATAATTTAAAAACTTAGAATCTAACAGCATGAATTTTATAATCTGGTGCATGTTTCTGTCTTTCCACTGTTACTACTCTAATACATTGTGTAATATTGTCACAGTTTAATCTACCTAAAACACTTTTTGTTACATCAGGTTTTGTTTTAAAAAATAAATAACCATCTTATGTTTGATCAAATTAAACTACCTTAGACTTGCATAAAATGTCTTACATTCAGCTGTCTCAGACAACTTTTTTGAAGCTATTCTGTTAAACAGCCTTTTGGGTTTCTACGACCAAGTTCATCTGTCTACAGGGCAGAGCTTTTTTACTCCTTCCAACATTGCCACCTTGTCTCATAAAGCAAGAAACTGATGCCCCTCCACCACCACCCAGGAAAAGAATAGTCTCTATCAACTGTCTCATTTATGTGCTTGGTGCAGTTTTTTTAAAGGACCTGAAAACACTTGGTTCAGTATCTTCTAGTTGTTTCTTTGAGGAAAGTGTGCCCTCAGGATGCATATATTATCTGCTCCTCCAGGCAGTATGCTTATAGAGGGATAAAATTTCTGTTCTGATGGGTATATTAATACACCAAACAGAAAAGCAGTAAAATGCAGTATATTTGGCTGTAGATGTAAATCACATTCTCCAATCGAGCTCTCATAAAATTGAAATTTGGTTTCCATCTGTTTTGCTCACTTGTTTTATGTTTCACATGATTCCACATTCTTCAGGAAAAGAATAGTGTAACTTAATTTTCCCCCTAAGCCCCAACTGTGTGCATGGCATGGTACTATGGTAACTTAGGGCTCACACTGGGTTATAAGTGAAAACACAGGAGCCTGAGAGGTTAAAGTGAATAGCTCAATTTTGTGTGTGCCATAAAGAATGACTTATGAAGTCCAGATTTCAGAAGTCTTCATGTAATGCTATTGGTAGTAAACCATGGTTCCTTCTATTGGGCTGGGGGACGGGTGAGGGGAGGTAGTCATTGGAGTCCCTCTGAGAATCTGATGAAAGCCAAGAAATTTCTCTTCTGAAAAATTCACAGTATTACATTAACACATGTATTTGAACGATTTTAGGAGATTCACAGACTTCCTAAAGCCTAAAAACGGACCTTCAGCTATTCCGTGGATTCTAGGGTAAGAACTTCACTGTAACTCTTACTATCTTTCTTTCTTTTTAATTTATACTTATATTTTTCCTCCTATTCGGATTTTATCTTCCTGCAGATCTCATTTTTTCCCTATAATGTCCACTAGTTTGGGTTATTTTATCTAAAATTTAAAATTATTTATTAGTATGTTTCTTGCTTTTCGGGTCCATGTTCTAAGTTTATATGGTATTTATCTGTAGAAATAACTAATATCCATGCCATGACAGCATGATACAGCTATTACAATATTCACAAAATATTACCTCTGAACATGGACTCCTGAAACTAACTTTTGATGTAGTTGAGCTGAATTGAATGTTGAAAGTGGAAATGATGCCTTTAAAGCACATACAAATGCAATCAGATATAAATATAAGTAGGTTTAATAAATTTGGAGCACTTGGGCTTGATCAGTACTATCAATATGCTTAGAATAGAACTGTTGAGTGTTTTAAGTGGAATTCACACATAAAATTGATTAATAGGGAACAATTGGCACAACTCTAATATTCATTGACTTTCAGATTATGCCAATTCTTGTATAAAATTAACATGCAAATTAAAATTAGTCATATTATGCAACATGAGCATAATAGAATCTGTAGTCCTTTTCATATAACAGCCTGTTAAATGTGAGTTTCATCCAAGGACCTGGGGGATAACAGACAACACCTTCCGAAGGAAGTGCTGGAGCACATGCAGACTTCATAAAGGAGACGTCTGGAAACCGTTGACAAGCCTCATCCCCCACCCATATTAATTGTATTTTTTTTAAGTCAAATGTTGGATGTTGAAGTATTTTGCTTTTTTGGTTTTGTGGGCTTTTTTTTTCTTTTCTTTTCTTTTTTTTTTTTTGGAGATAGAAGACCTTTGGAAAGATCCTTCTCTCACGAGTAAAAGTAACAGATATGTTTCTTCTTTACCTCAAGTGTGAGTAGGAGAACAAATGTTCAGTCTTGTCCAACAATCCTGGCTGCCTTGGCTTTGAATATCTGACAAGTGCATAGAGTGCTGCTGCCAGGTCATGGGATAGGCACCAAATAAGAATTTATTTTCCCTTTTTTTTCCAACTTCCTCCTTGCATGCAACCTTGTGTAGTAGAAACATAAGTGGAGAAAGAGAAAAGCTGATTGAGTTTGCCTACACAGCCAGAGACTTTACACATGCACTAAGCCAAGGCTGGGAAGGGAGAAGATGCACCCTTAAATGACAGGTACAGTTGAGTGTATTATGCAGGACTAGCCATCTTAGTCTCTGGGACGAGACTGTTTCCATTTGCTGGAAGAGACCAGAATGCCCAGAACACATGCCTTAGATTTAATCCTGAGAAAAAAAGGAATGATGTTAGTGGGATCCAAAAGTAAAGTTGTGTATTACTAAATTCTTCAGGAAGTTTTTATTATTAAATATTATGAAGACCACAGGAAAGAAATTTATTTTTGAAAAGAGATGGACATTAAATTAAGATATAAAACCAGTCTCACAGTGCTCTAGAAACATAAGATAAGCAAGCTTCTGCCAGAGGGCACTAATAGTGGAAAACAGATCGACCAGTTTATACAGAGTACTGAGATATAATTATCTAGTTCACACATGGTTTTAGGTCTATAAGCATTATATCACATGCACAAAGTTGAAAGAAAACTAACCAGATATTATGGTTGTCATGAAGGAAAGCCTGCCAAGGCACCAAACAAAGTTGGTTGAGACATAAAACCAGGCTCCATGTTTAATGACATGAATATAAAAGAAAAAAGCATATGAAACTAATGTTCATGAGTGTAATTTATTGCAAGATGACCCTGAGTGAGGTGAAGGAACACCAAAGGAAAAGGTGTTACCAGTTGGTTTCATTTGTATAATAAACATCAAAGCTAGGTTTTTCTGTGTGAGAACCTCAGTAGTGTTCAGTGGAGTGCTGGTAAATGTTTAACAATCAGCTCTCTGGGAAAGAAAAAAAACAGCTTGAGTGTTGTGTTTGCTGATTTCCACGGTGTAAATACTTCCATCATGGCTAGTTTCAAGCTACCAATGTGAAGTCACTGAGTGCATAACTGAAAAGAGCTGTGCAGGATCTTACACTGTGTTTCCACCTTATAAGCATAGGAGTAAATTAGCTCAAGGACGTAGATAGTAGTAAATAGAATAAAACCAGTAGGAAGTCATGGCTTTTTGAGCATGTATTGCCTTTGTTTTTAATATTTAATTATAAGTTTATATAGCTTGATTTTAATGATGGCATGGTTAGCAACCAGTGTGAAATTTCTGAAATTTTTACAACAAACTCTGGTGATTCAATTTGGGCCAGCTCTAGCCTGCCCCTGAATTCAGAGGTGTTGTTCCTCCTGCTGACTCTGGAGAAAGCTAGTGCATGAAAAATAAATCCCAAGTTTCAGCAAAAAATCCAAATGCTTGACCATATGCTCGGTATGTTAAGCCATAAATAAACGGACACTCTTATCGTCAGTGAGAATGCAAAATGCTGTGACTTTTATGTATGTTTGGCAATACCTAATAATATATGCATTTGCCCTTTCTTCAACAATCATACTTCTAGGCATCTTCCCTGAAAAGACAACTCCACAAGTGTGAAACATATGTACAAAGTTATTCACTGAGGCGTTAGATATAATAGCAAAATATTGGAAACAACTCAAATGTCAATCAGTAGAGTAGAGGTTAGTCTATGGGACACCCACACAATGAAGTACTATACAGTCATGAAAAAGTCTCGTTTTACTGATTGAATGGATCTCCAAGACTGATAGGTCATTTTTATTAAGGTGCAGAATGGTGTACACAATATTCTAGCCTTTGTGTAAGAAAGGAAAGAAAATAAGAATATGAATGCATATGAGTTTTCTAACAAGAAAGGCTGAAAGAATAAATAAAAAATTATCTTTAGGGGCCTTGGGTGAGGGGGACACAATGGAGGAAAACAGATTGGAAATGGGACCTCTCTGAGAAAAATCTTTTAGAAATATTTTTCCTTTGAATCATGTAAATGTTTTATATATTCCAAATACCAAATTCCAAGAATTTCAAAAGTAAACCCTAAAACTGGAAACATACTACAACAAATGGACATAGCAGATAATATTTTTGAACCCCATACTCGGGGTTCAACAAATTGCAAAAATGTGCTAACTTTCACTCCGTAGTTATATTGTTAAAATATTACAATTATAGTTTTTACAGGTTTAAAGGTATGTTTCTGCTATAGTTTGAATGTTTGCACTCTGTCCAAAATTCGTGTTAAAATGTAATGCAATTACAGTAGGATTAAGAGGTGGATTCTTTAGGAAATGATTAGTCCATGAAGTCTCCATCTTGATGAATGGATTAGTGCCTTTATAAATGAGCTGGAGGGCGCTAACTACGCCCTTTTGTACTTCCACCCTTCCACCATGTGAGGACACAGCCTTGGTCCCCTCCAGGGAGGACACAGCAACAAAGCACCATCTTGAAAGCAGAGACCAGGTCCTCACTAGACACCAAATCTGCCAGTGCCCTTGATCTTAGGCTTCCCAGCCTCCAGAACTGTAAGAAATAAATTTCTCTTCCTTATAAATTACCCAGCCTAAGTCATTTTGCTATGGTAGCCCAAATGGACTAAGATAGTGGCAAAGTAAGAAAAATAAGAAAACCACTGAATATCACACTTGAACTGGAAATGTCAATACCAATATAAAGTTGGGCTTTTAAAAATATATTTCCTATTCAACATAAGAACTTGAGGGTAAGGAGAAGAATTAAATATTTTCAGCATGTGATTGAGATACGATATCCTTCTGAATTCAGCTACCCTAGCCTAAAGGTCATATTTGTAGCAATGTCTGGGTATATGAGTGTGAACAAATGAGCCCTAAAACTGGAGGCACATCAAGGGTACCCCACCTACCTATGTAGGGCCCTTCCCAGAAAAGACATTCCAGAAATGGTCAACAAGCATCTGCCAGGCTGTGACACTCAAGCAATTCTTAACTGCTGGTTTTTTTCTCCAGTTGGGTTTAGAAGGACTGAACTACATAAGCTTTCTATGTCTTAAACAAGTTTTAGGTGAAGAAGGATCTTAAAAATGCCAGACTTCTTTGTAACAAGGACAGATAGGTGTGCAGGCAATCCTTTTTAATAATAGGAAGGAAATATATGTTCTGCCTACCCGACCTCTCTCATCCCTGATGTTTGTTTACAATGTAGACCATAGCACATACAATAGCATTAAATCCTAATATTTACTTGAGCATACATAAGCAACAACAACCACTAGGATTATTTTTTCTAAGTTGAATGTCTCTGTGTGTATGTGTGTGTGAATGTGCTACCAAACATGCATTGGCACACGCTTGCGATATGCTCTGATTAAGCAGGAATCAATGCACTATCAACAAGAGTCTTTTCAATCTTAAGCTGGGAGAAACAGCAGATTCCAAGGAGCAAATTGATGTTCCCATAGCAATCTGAGTTATTAGCTAAACTTTGAAAGAAAAAGCAAACGTTGATATTCAGTAAAGTAGAATTTGGAGGGCTGAGTGGTGCAGTCAAATGAATTGTTTAATCTCCCACTCTCAGCATAATCCTCTTGTTTCTATCCTCTTACCTCATGTGTCAAAGAATAATGAATTCCCCAGAATAAATGAAGTTGCCCAAAATATAAATTTCTCATGAAAAAATTATTACTCTGTTTGGGGACTTCTCTGTAATTTTTAAGCTACACAAAATATTAATAGAATTTGGCTTTCCTTGACATAAATTTAAGCAGCTGACATCAAACTGACTGACAGTGGATAAAGTGCACACACAGCCAAGCAAAAATTCATGAATCTCCTGTTTAATCTGCATCTCCACGTAAACTCTTGGTAATATATCTTAAGTCACAGAAATAAGATGCTCAGACTGGTACCTTCCAGCATGTAAGGGGTTGACTATCCCACAAAATTTTTCCCTACTCATTTAGTTTGCAGCATTTGACAATGTTAGTGACAGTCATGTCGTAGGGTGTTAGCCACAACTGTGAGAACTGCCACCAGGTTCTTTGTTTCATTTCTCATCTGCTCTTTCAGGCTGTGGAGTCACCAGCTCAGCTGAGCAGGTCGCAGTCATGCATTTCAGAATTGGATCATCTACAATTCAAGTTGACAAAACTACTTCATCATCACCAATCTCCCCAAAACTGTCTCTTTCACCAAGCCTATCAATCTTCTTAAAATTTCTGACAAAGGGATCTCTTTACAATGTTTGTATATGGGCTTTGAAGGTGTCAGTATGTTTCTTTGTATGTTTTATTGGATCAGGACTAATATTACAGAGAAATGCAGACACAGAGAAATCAAAAGTCCTGTCCTGGCATGGTAACTCATGCCTGTAGTCCCACCACTGTGGGAGCCCAAGGCAGGCTAATCACTTGAGCCCAAGAGTTTGAGACCAGCCTGGGCAATGTAGTGAGACCCCATCTCTAAAATAAATAAATAAATAATTTAAAAATGTTACTGTTTGAAGGTACTTTAGAGATGATATCGTCACTGTCACCATGCTGCATCTCTCCAAGAATGAATTCTGAAATGGAGAATTGTATGTTGGGAGTGAGTGGGGGTATGAAGTTTTTTATTTAACTTTGTTTGAAAAAAGTTCAAACTTACAAGATAGTTGCAAGTACAACTATGTGTCTTTTGCTTAAACTCACCAATTGCTAATACCTTGCTACATTTACTTTATTTCTCATAGATATAGAATAATAATTATTATTAAACTACTTGAGAGCAAATTGCAGATACCATAATCCTTTACCCCTAACACTCCCTAAATATTTTAGCATGTGTCTGCTAAAAACAAAAGAATTACTGTATCTTTTACAGCCATGTTAAAATGATAAAATTCAGAAATTTTAACATTGACATGCTACTATAATCAGTCACATTCAAATTTATCAAAACTGTCTGTATCAGTCAGGGTTCTCCAGAAAAACAAAACCAATGGAAAAAAATTATACACACACACACACACACACACACACACACACACACACATTCACACAGGGATTTACTTTGTGAATTAGCTCACATGATTATGGAGGCTGAGAAGTCCCACCATCTGCCATCTGCAAGCTGGAGAACCAGGAAAGCTGGTGATGTAATTCAGTCCAAAGAGCACAAAGGATTGAGAGGAGTAGTGGAAATGGGGGAAGTGCTGATGAAAGTCTTAATCCAAACAGGAAGGCCCAAAAACCAGGAGCACCAATGTCCAAAGGCAGGAGAAGATGGATGTTCTAGTTCAAACACAGAGAAACAATTTGCTCTTCCTCTGCCATTTTGTTCTATTCCCACCCTTAATGGATAGGATGATGCTTGCCCACATTGGTGAGGGCCATCTTCTTTACTGTCTACAATTCAATGCCAATCTCATCTTGAAACACCCTCCCAAACATGCCCCAAAATGTTTTACTAGGTCTGTGGACATCTCTTAGCCCACTCAAGTTGACAAAAAGAACCATCGCATGTCCTTTACAGCATTTCTCCTTCAAGATCTCATTAAGGTTCACACATTGCATTTGGTTGGCGTGTCTCTTTCTCTGCCTTTCTTTGTCTTTCATTACATTGCCACGCTTGGAGACCAGAATGCTCCATAGTTTGGGTTTGTCTCATGTTTCCATGTGGTTAGGCTTTGTTCATGACTTTTTGATATGTCCTTAGTGCTTCACATTAGGGATGGCACTTGATGTCACTTCACCCCACAATTGATGACATTAACTTTTTTTGAAATGTTGACCACCAGTTTGCTCCAGTGTCAAATTGTCATTTTTTCTTCGAAATTAATAATTAATCTGTGGGGAGATACATTGGGAGTGTATAAATATTCTATTATCTATTAAACTTTTACTCAATAGTTTTGGCATCCTTTAATGAATCAATTATAACTACAGTGGTTGAAAGTCCTGGTTTCCTTACTCAATTATTCTTTCTGCATTTACTGGTTAGTATTCTACTCTAAGCAAGTATTTTACCTGATCCTTCAGTTATATGCTTGTTTGTTTTTAAACTAATTTAAACGTTTTTACTTATTATCAATATGGACTATGTGTACTTATCAAGATTTATTTTGATGTTCTAACTATTCTGGATTTGGCCAGTTGGAACCTCTTCAAGCCAGCTTCCGTGTCCTTTTGAAATACCCATATCACTTTCTGACCACTTTCTTATTTTCAAAAACAAATAGATGTTCCAAGTTCATCTTTGCACTTTCCCTGACCCTGCCCTAGAATAAGACATTTCTCCAAGAAGTGTCCCTGGTTCCATGTAGAAATGGTATTTGAACAAGGTCTGAGTGTTTGTCTAAATCTTGATGGCACAACAAGAAGTGTTTGTTATACACTGAAGTATACTGCTCACATGAAAACAGTCTCCCTGCATCCTGCTCCCCACCCTGCCAAAAAGGATTGGGTGTTAGAAGAGATGGATGGTTTCTTCTCAGGCATTTTTTTGTACCTCTTCTACCCACACTGTACTTGACAATCCCCTGCATGTAAATTCATATAAAAGCAGAGATTTTGTGTATATGGCTGCAGTAAACATGGCAGTGCAGATATTTCATTGAAACACAGATTTCAGTTCATCTGGATCATACAGTATTTCTTTTTTTAGTGTTTTGAGGAACCCCTATACTGCTTTCCATGCTGGCTTTACTAATTTACATTCCCACCAACAGTGAACAGAATTCCCTTTTCTCTACATTCTTACCAAAATTTGTTATTGTTCATCTTTTGATAATAGCCCTTATAACAGGTATGAGGCAA
This sequence comes from Cacajao melanocephalus, assembly GCA_963573385.1. Lineage (NCBI taxonomy): Eukaryota > Metazoa > Chordata > Mammalia > Primates > Pitheciidae > Cacajao > Cacajao melanocephalus. Next base: position 4,376 of record CAUYLG010060109.1, on the reverse strand, counting down.
TAACTCATTGTGGTCTTAATTTCCATTTCCCTAATGATTAATGAGGTTTTCTTTTCATAAACCTGTTGGCTATTTGTATATGTTCTTTTGAGAAATATCTTTTCAGGTCATTTGCTCATTTTTAATTGGGTTATTTTGTTTTGTTTTCTATTGAGTTACATGGATTCCTTATATATTTCAGATATTAATCCCTTATCAGATATGTGGTTTACAGATATTTTCTCCCGGTGCCAAGATGGCCTAGAGGAGGCCACACTGGAATGCAGCTCCCAGTGAATGAGATGCAGAGGGCTAGAGGACTTCAGGATTCCAAGTGAGGTGAAGGGTTCCTTTCTGTGGGACTGGTAGGACTCTGAAAATAGCCCAGGGAAGGAGCTGAAGCAGGGTGAGAGCCACCCAGGTAGGGCGAACTGAGACAGGGTGGGGCAAGTCCCCCACCTAGAATGTGCAGCCTGCTCGGAGGGTCGGGGACTTCACCCCCTAGGTGCTCTGATTTGGATCCTGTGCTTACCTCATCCCTGCTGCAACCCACAGTCCATGAGAGCCCCACCAGACTGAAAGGCGCCTGGGTTGTCGGTGCAAATCTGAGCTCCTGCCTGGGGCTGTAAGTTGTCAGTGCAGACCTGGGCAGAAGTTTAGACCAATGCCAGTGGGACGAAACAACCCATCTCACAGAAACAGGCAGAGTTGAAAGCAGGGAAACAAGCCATAAGGCCTGGCAGGTCCCACCCCCAAAACTGAAACTGAAGCCCATGCTAGAGAGCTTGGCAACAAGTACACCAGGTTGACCACAACAGGGAAGATGGAGCTCAGAGAAGGAGAGATGCCACTGGGAAGGCGGGGCTAATCTCACTTGCAAACAAACCGCAGGGGAAGACCACCCACCCAGCAACCTGACTGAATCTGAGGCAGCCCAGCAGTGCCTCTACAGGCCAAAAAAGATACAGCTTCAACCACAACAGAAAGGATGCCCACTGGAGATTCCTCCCGAAATCACCAACTTCAAAGATCAAAGGGAGATAAATCCATGAAGATGGGAAAAAACCAGCACAAAATGGATGAAACCATCAAAGACCAGAACATCTCTTCCCCTCCCAGGGATCACAACTCCTCACCATCAAGGGAACAAAACAAGACAGAAAAAGAGTTTGATGAATTGACAGAAGCAGGCTTCAGAAGGTGGGTAATAACAAACTTCTCTGAGTTAAAAGACCATGTTCTAACCCAATGCAAAGAAACTAAGAACCTTGAAAAAAGGTTAGATGAAATGCTAACTAGAATAACCACCTTAGAGAAGAACATAAATGACTTGATGCAGCTGAAAAACACATCACAAGAACTTCTAGAGGCATACACAAGTTTCAATAGCCAAATCGATCAAGCAGAAGAAAGAATATCAGAGATAGAAGATCCAATCAATGAAATAAAATGAGAAGGCAAGATTAGAGAAAAAGTGAAAAGAAACGAACAAAGCCTCCAAGAACTATGAGATTATGTGAAAAGACCTAACCTGCACTTGATTGGCATACCTGAATGTGACAGGGAGAATGAATCCAAGTTGGAAAACTCTCTACAGGATATTATCCAAGAGAACTTCCCCAATCTAACAAGGCAGGCCAACATTCAAATCCAGGAAATACAGAGAACGCCACAAAGATATTCCTCAGGAAAAGCAACCCTAAGGCACATAATCATCAGATTCACCAGGGTTGAAATGAAGGGAAAAATCCTAAGGGCAGCCAGAGAGAAAGGTCGAGTCATCCACAAAGGAAAGACCAACAGACATACAGTGATCTCTTGGCAGAAACCCTACAAGCTAGAAGGGAGTGGGGGCCAACATTCAACATCTTTAAAGAAAAGAAATTTTAACCCAGAATTTCATATCCAGACAAACTAAGCTTCATAAGTGAAGGAGAAATAAAATCCTTTACAGACAATCAATTGCTGAGAGATTTTGTAACTACAAGACCTGCCTTACAAGAGCTCCTGAAGGAAGTACTAAACATGCAAAGAAACAACCAATACAAATCACTGCAAAAACATACCAAATGGTAAAGAACAAAGACACAATGAAGAAACTGCATCAACTAAAGGGCAAAAGAACCAGCCAGTAACAAAATGGCAGGATCAAATTCAAACATAACAATATTAATGTTGAATGTAAATGGACTACATGCACCAGTCAAAAGACACAGATTGGCAAACTGGATAAAAAGTCAAAACCCATCAGTGTGCTGTACTCAGGAGATCCATCTCACCTGCAAAGACTCACGTAGACACAAACTAAAGGGATGGAAGAAGATTTACCAAGCAAATGGAGAGCACATAAAAAGCAGGGGTAGCAATCATAGTCTCTGATAAAATGAACTTTAAACCAACAAAGATCGAAAGAGACAAAGAAAGGCATTACATAATGGTAAAAGGATCAATGCAACAAGAAGAGCTAACTTTCCTAAGTATATATGCACCCAGAGCAGAAGCACCCAGATACATAAAGCAAGTTCTTAATGGACTACAAAGAGACTTAGACTCCCACACAATAACAGTGAGAGACTTTAACACTCCACTGACAATATTGGACAGATCAACGAGACAGAAAGTCAACAAGATATCCAAGACTTGAACACAGATCTTGACCAAGCAGACCTAATCGACATTTACAGAACACTCCAACCCAAATCCACAGAATACTCATTCTTCAAAGCACCGCATTGCACTTACTCTAAAATTGACCACAAAATTGGAAGTAAATCACTCCTCAGTAACTGCAAAAGAACAGAAATCATAACAAACAGTCTTTCAGACCACAGCACAATCAAACTAGAACTCAGGATTAAGAAAAGCCTCAAAACTGTGCAATCACATGGAAACTGAACAACTTGCTCCAGAACGATGAATGGATAAACAATGAAATGAAGTCAGAAATAAAACTGTTCTTTGAAACCAATGAGAATGAAGACACAACATATCAGAATCTATGGGACACATATAAAGCAGTGTCTAGAGGGAAATTTATAGCAATAAATGCCCACATGAGAAACAAGGAAAGATCTAAAATCGACACCCTATCATCAAAGTTGAAAGAGCTCAAAGAGCAAGATCAAAAAAACTCAAAAACAAGCAGAAGACAAGAAATAACTAAAATCAGAGCAGAACTGAAGGAGACAGAGACACAAAAAAACCTTCAAAAATTCAATAAATCCAGGAGCTGGGTTTTTGAAAAGATCAACAAAATAGACCACTGGCTAGACTAATAAAAAAGAAAAGAGAGAAGAATCAAATTGATGTAATAAAAAATGATAAAGGGGAGATCACCACCAATTCCTCAGAATTACAAACTACCATCAGAGATTATTACAAACAGCTCTATGCACATAAACCAGTAAATCTGGAAGAAATGGATAAATTCCTGGACACTTGCACACTCCCAAGACTAAACCAGGAAGAAGTTGAAACCCTGAATAGACCAATAACAAGGTCTGAAGCTGAGGCAGCAATTAATAGCCTACCAAACAAAAAAAGTTCAGGTCCAGATGGGTTCACAGCCAAACACTACCAGATGTACAAAGAGGAGCTGGTACCATTCCTATTGAAACTATTCCAAACAATACAAAAAGAGGGAATCCTCCCTAACTCTTTCCATGAGACCAACATCATTCTGATACCAAAACATGACAGAGACACAACTAAAAAAGAAAACTACAGGCCAATATCTGTGATGAACATTGATGCAAAAATCTTCAATAAAATACTGGCAAACCGAATCTAACAGCACATCAAAAAGCTTATCCACCACAATCAAGTAGGCTTCATCCTGGGGATGCAAGGCTGGTTCAACATACACAAATCTATAAACATAATCCACCACATAAGCAGAACCAAAGACCAAAATCACATGATTATCTCAATAGATACAGAGAAGGCCTTTGACAAAATTTAACAGTGCTTTATGCTAAAAACTCAAACTCTCAATCAACTAGTTATCAATGGAATGTATCTCAAAATAATAAAAGCTATTTATGACAAACCCACAGCCAATATCATACTGAATGGGCAAAAACTAGAAGCATTCCCTTTAAAAACTGGCACTAGACAAGGTTGTCCTCTCTCATCATTCCTTTCCAATATAGTATTGGAAGTTCTAGCCAAAGCAATTAAGCAAGAAAAAGAAATAAAGGGCATTCAATTAGGAAAAGAAGAAGGCAGATTGTCCCTATTTGCAGACAAAATGATCATATATTTAGAAGACCCCATTGTCTCAGCCCAAAACCTCCTCAAGCTGGTAAGCAACTTCGGCAAAGTCTCAGGGTACAAAATCCATGTGCAGAAATCACAAGCATTTCTATACACCAACAACAAACAGAGAGCCAAATCAT
>CAUYLG010060108.1:0-17421 GCA_963573385.1 Cacajao melanocephalus | reverse complement strand
GGTGATGGGGGGATGGAGGCAGCAAGCCACATTGCCATGTATGTACCTATGTGACAATCCTGCATGTTCTTCACATGTACCCCAAAACCTAAAATGCAATAAAATATATATACATTTTAAAAAAAGAAAATAAAAGAAAATGTGGCACATATACACCATGGACTACTATGCAGCCATAAAAAGGGATGAGTTCATGTCCTTTGCAGGAACGTGAATGAATCTGGAAACCATCATTCTCAGCCTGGTATATTATTTATTAGCTTAACAGATGGTTTTTGAAGATCCATTATGAGCCAGACCTTGGGCTAGAGGATAGGAGATGCATCAGTGAACTAAGAAGGCATGTCCCTACTCAGTGGAGAAACAGCTTGGTCAGCATTACCAGAATAGGGAAGGGGAGCAGGGTAGCTAAGTTTGTAGGACATCTAAAGATGGGCTACTACCTTGGAAGGGAAAATGAGAGGAGCCATCAAAGACATTCTCCGGTGCAGTCTTTACACAACAAAACAGAATACGTATGGAATTTGGAAGCAAGACAGCTCTGGATCCGAGCCTCGCTCTAGCACTTCCATAGCTCCAGCCACAGCAATGCAACTTTGCACACGTTATTTAATTAAAGACTAGGCCTCCATTCCTTCATCTATAAAAACAAGGCCACTTCACTTGAAGAGCTGCATATAAAGTGTCACAAGAGCATTCACTAAATGGTTATTATTATGTGAACATATTTTCATTATTGAGCTTATTTAATTCTCCAGGCAACCGTCTCTGGCATACTGGTACTACTAGACCCGTGTTAATAGATGAGAAACCTAAAATTCAGAGAGGCTGAGTTTGCTTAAAACCACAGCTATCCATTGGCTGACCAGAACCCAGCCATCTTCACTTCCAGCTCCCTGTCCATAGCACCACTTACCCTCTCCCAATATCTCAGGGACAGCTCCAGGCCCAAATCTTCTCAATTTACCTACCTCCAATCTCTCAAAATCACAGTAATAACAAGCCACTAATTCTCTGAGCATCAAAGAGACTTCTCACCCTAGAATACTGAGGCTCCACCATCCCTACTCTTCTCCCAAGCTGCCTGCTTAACTAGCTCCCTGGGGGTGGTGAATGGAAAAACTGCCTGTGTCCCTGGGGCAAAGTTACACAAAGAGCAAACACCTCCTTCCAGGTTCCTACCCCTTCTTCAACAGTCAATGAAACTTGAAGGGGCCAGTGATGGTAGATGGAGATGGAAGATGGCCTCATTTCCCTGATCTCTGGGGCTACATCAAAAGATGACTAACCTAAAAGGAGAGAGAGAAGTGGTTGAGATGACAACCACACACAAAACTCCCAGGGTGTAGCAAGTCCTATCCCCTCCCACACAAGCCGTACCCTTTCCTTCCTTGCCTGATGTGAGAACTCTGCCTGTCTCCCCAGCCTCATTAACTCCCCTAATCACCAAGGCCAGTGAAGCAGAGAAGATGCCTGGACTCTTGAATGACGACCCTGCAGGTCACCATCCCTTTTCTGAGTAAGTAGCTACTATCTTCAATGTCATCACTATACCCAGGTCGTACAACTCTGGAGTGTTAAAAGTTAGAAAGCATTTTGCTTGCCATCCTCTTCCGCGCCTCAGCATAGCTGAGACTACAAACCAGGTCATGCTTACTAAATGTTAGGAACGCTGCCTAAACTTCCAATGCCACAGTCTCCACATTCCCAAGGTTCTCCTTTATTTACATAACATGGGTAAGACTCCAAGGAGAGGGGTTCAGCACTTTGGAGGGACAGCACTTTGGGAGGGGTTCAGCACTTTGTCCCTGATGCTGAAAAGCAGAACCCAGCTTCTGCTGGCCCAGCCTGGCTCCTGGTTGTCCCCAAAGCCACACCTGCTGAGGAAAGCTCCAGACTCTGTGGCCTCACCTTAACCTCTGAAAATCTTCAGAGCAGCATGGACCATGAGCAACACATGAGAGTGGTAAGGAGAGAAAATGCCTGGTAAGGCTGGGATGTGGTATCGCTTCCACTGATAACTCAGTGTGTGGTATTGGGTACGTTACACCCTTCCTGAGCCTCAGTGTTTCCCTACATGAGTATGTTATTTTCAACTATACCTTCATACTACATCATATGCTGTTATTGATTGTTTAAAACACACACATAAGGCCGGGCACAGTGGCTCACACCTATAATCCCAGCACTTTGGGAGGCCGAGGCAGGTGGATCACTTGAGGTCAGGAGTTCAAGATCAACTAGCCAACATGGTGAAACACTGTCTCTACTAAAAATACAAAAAAAAAAAAAAAAATAGCCAAGAGGGGTGGTGCAGGTCTGTGATCCCAGTACTAGGAAGGCTGAGGCAGGAGAATCACTTGAACCCAGGGTGTGGAAGCTGCAGTAAGCTGAGATTGTGCCACTACACCCCAGCCTGGGTAACAGAGCGAGACTCCATCTCAAAAATAAAATAAAATAAAATAGAGAATTTCCCTGATTAATGAAAAGACCTGGAGCCCCTTTTATTCAGTGTTTCCCTCAGCCACCTGACTCCTCCTGGTGTGGTCCCTAGACCCCCAGGGAAACACAGTTTGGAGACCTGTAAAATGAATAAATTCTAAGATCCCTTCCATATTCAACAACTGGGAATTTTACAAGTGTCATTCTGTCCCCCTAGGAATTTACGTTCTAAAAGGAAAGACTTGATCATCATACAGGGAGCTTTAGCTGTGCCAGGAAGTAGCTTAGAGAAGGTGACTGTGGGATGACTGATTACCACACTCTGTGGGTAAGGACTGCAAGAAGCTGGGGGAATTTCACCCAGAGAACAGGCCTGGGGATATAGTCACTGTTTCAAACATCAGAATGGGTGTCTATTCTTCTGGCTCTCCAGGTCCTAGGTTATCTCGTGGTACTCAGTGAAAGTGAGTTGAAATCAGTCAGTTCGTAAAAGAAAAGTGTAACTAACATCACTAGCAAAGAGTGAAGACCGATAACAGGATACTGTCAGACTTAGTAGAATCCTTGGCTCTTCAATTACAATCCAAGATGTATAGACCTATCCAACTGTAATTACAAAGAGTCAAAGGTACAATTTAGGAGACAGTGAACTTCCTTTACTGGCAATATTTCATCTGGATGATCTGGCATGTGTGTTCCTGATGCGTTCATGCTTTGCAGAATAGAATGAAAAACAAATCCCCTGTGTTCTATTGAAGACTTGAAATTCTTTTTCTTATTCATAGACTTTACATGGAAAGGATTGAATTAACCACGGGCCCTGACTGATGGCATATTGCCAATGCTTTTGTTTTCTTCCTCACTCACTCATGAGCCTGTGTACTCACTCTCTGCCTCCATTACTCTCCCCAGTTCTAACACGTTTAATGTTTAATTCTGTATATCGATATACTTGTTGTTTTGCTGCATTTTTTTTTAAAGATGGGGTTTCACCATGATGGCCAGGCTGGTCTTGAACTCCTGACATCAGGTGATCCACCCACCTCAGCCTCCCAGAGTGCTAGGATTACAGGCGTGAGCCACCGCGCCCGGTCTTTGCTGCATTTTTAATTTGCATACATCATCTTGTATTATAGAACTCATTTATTTTCTTTCCCGTTTTACTCACATTATACTTTATAACTCTATCAACGTTGCTAGGGGTAATTCTAGTGAATTGTTTCTAAGCAGCTCCACAGTGTTCCTCTGTCACATTTATCAGCTCAGTCATGACCTTCCAGATTGCCTGAAACTCCTCACCACTACAAATGACAGTGCAAAAGCATCCTCATCCACAAGTTTTACATGCCTGTATGAGACTCTCTCTGTAATACACATCTAGGAGCAGAATGATTCAGTCATAGGATATACATTAACTCACTAAATCATGCCAGTTTTCTCTTTAGAGTATTGCACCAGTCTCCACTCACATTGGCAGTGCCCCAGGGTACCTATATCCCCACATCCTTGCCAACATTTGTCCTTATTCTTTCTCATATTTTCCAAGTTAACAAATGTAAAGTGAAATATTGTTTTTTTTCATTCTCTAATCATCAGTGAACTTCAGCATATCTTCATATGTTTGTTAGCCTTTTGGCTTTCTTGTACATTTTTTGTTGGGATCCTTATATTTTTCTCGCTGATGTGAAAATGATCACTGCATGAAATGAATATTAGTAACTCATCTGTTAAACATTGCAAATATCACCTCCACATCTTTCATATGCCTGTTTGTTTTATCCATAACTGGGATGTAATCTATTTAATTTTTATACTGATATTTTTAATATAATTTCAACTTTTAGACACAGAGAATACAACTGCAGGGTGGTTACATGGGTATATTGTGTGATACTGAGATTTGGGTCATCAACCAGGTAGTGAGCATAGTACTTAACAAGTAATTTTTCAACCAATGCCTCCTCCAACCCCCAGTAGTCCAGAGTGTCAAAATTGTTCCTGTTTTTATGTTCATGACTACCCAATGTTTAGCTCCCACTGTAAGTGAAAACATGCAGCACTTGGTTTTCTGTTCCCACATTAACTCCTTTAGGATTATGGCCTTTAGTTGCATTCATATTGCTGCAAAGGACACGATTTCACTTTTTTATGGTTGCATAGTATTCCACGGTATATGTGTGCCACATTTTCTTTATCCAGTTCACCATTAATGGGCACCTAGGTTGGCTCCATATCTTTGCTATTGTGAATAGCATTGCAATGAACATATATGTGCATGTGTCTTTTTGGTAGAATGATTTAGTTTCTTCTGGAAACATATCCAATAATGGTATTTCTGGGTCAAATGGTAGTTCTGTTTTAAGGTCTCTGAGGAACTTAAAATTCCTCAAACTGCTTTCCACAGTGGCTAAACTAATTTACATTCCTACCAATAGTGTGTAAGTATTCCCTTTTCTCCACAGTCTTGCCAGCATCTGTTATTATTTGAATTTTTAATAATAGCTATTCTTACTGGTGTGAGATGATATCTCATTGTGGTTGTGATTAGCATTTACCTAATGACTAGTGATTATGAGCATTTTTTCACATTTGTTGACCACTTGTATGTCTTTCTTTGAGAATTGTCTGTTCATGTCTTTTGGCCATTTTTTAATGGGATTATTTGCTTTTTGCTTCTTAATTTGTTTAAGTTCCTTATACATTCTGGATACTAGACTTTTATTCAATACATAGTTTACAAATATCTTCTCCCATTCTGTAGGTTGTCTGTTTACTCTGTTGCCAGTTTCTTTTGCTTTGCAGAAGTTCCTTAATTATGTCCCACTTGTCAACTTTTGTTTTTGTTATAATCGTTTTTGGGGACGTAGCCAAAAATTATTCACCAAAGCTAATGTTGAGAAGGGTATTTCCTAGGTTTTCTTCTAGGATTTTTATAGTCTGAGGGCTTACATTAAATCTTTAATACATCCTGAGCCAATTTTTGTATATGGTGAAAGGTAGGAGTCCAGTTTCCTTCTTCTACATATGGCTAGCCAATTCTCCCAGCACTATTTGTTGAACAGTGAGTCTTTTCCCCATTGCTTTATTTGCCAGCATTGTTGAAGATCAGAAGGTTGTAGGTGTGCAGTTTTATCTTTGAGTTCTCTGTTCTGTTCCATTGGTCTATCTGTCTGTTGTACCAGTAGCATGCTATTTCAGCTACTGTAGCCTTGTAGTATCGTTTGAAGTCTTGTAGTGTGATGCCTCTGGGTTTGTCCTTTTTTCTTAGGAGTGCTTTGGCTATTGAGGTTCTTTTGGTTTCATGTAAATTTTAGAATAGTTTTTTCTAATTCTGTTTTAAAAATAATGTTGGTAATTTGATAGGAATGGCGTTAATTCTTGCCACTTCAATTCAACATAGTCCTAGCCGGAGCAATCAGGCAAGATAAAGAAATAAAAGGCATCCAGATAGGAAAAGAGGAAGTCAAATTATCTCTGTTCACTGATGACATAATCTTATACCTAGAAAACCCTAAAGATTCCTCTAAAAGACTTTTAGACCTAATAAACCACCTTAATAAAGTTTCAGAACACAGTATCAATGCCCTGGTGATTTTCTGGTCTCATTTCATTTCAACTGATTCTCTACCCTGATAGATAAATGACTAGGGCCTGAATTCCTGCCAGACTGGAAACTTGGCTTATTCTCACCAGCTTTAGCCTTTTGTGGAGAACAGGGACCAGTTCCTGAACCCCAGCACTTTCCTATTCATACATTGCAGTGTTTTTTGCCATAATACTACATATTCTCATATTTCCATTTTCCACACTACACACCTTGGACACTTCTTGCCTACAAGGTCACCCACCTCTCAGTTCCTCTATGTCTTCTTTGATGCAACTCACTTGCCTGAAACATAAGAGCAATGTTGGATAAATAAGCTCCATCTGCCAGATACACTACTTCAACCTCTCATCCACCCTAGACAACAGTTTCATGTTCAAACAGATGTGTCAAATTTTCAGGTCCCAGCCACTCCTAGACCTTTCTTCCCATAATTAAACTCCCAAATGCATTCAAAAATATGTTTTCTCCAAGAGGGATTCAATCCAGTAATACGATCTCTACAATGTCTGTGTGATTTTTTTATTTACAGGCAAAACATAGGATAACCAACTTTTTGTTACACAGAAGAGAAAAAAAGAGAAAATGTAGCCAGAAGCATCAGGTGGAGGTTGATACTCCATAGAATAAGAGCAACTGAGGTCAGACAGAGCAAAAAGATGTGTCATAGTGGCCAGGCATGGTGGCTCACACCTGCAGTCCCAGCACTTTGGGAGGCCAAGGTGAGCAGATCACTTGAGGCCAGAAGTTCAACACCAGCCTGGCCAACATAGCAAAAACCAGCCCCAATAAAAATACAAAATTTAGCCGGGTATGGTGGTGCATGCCTGTATTCCCAGCTACTCAAGGGGCTGAGGTGGGAGAATTGCTTGAACCCAGGAGGTGGAGGTTGCAGTGAGCCATGATCATGACACTGCACTCCAGCTTGGGTAACAGAGCAAGACTGTCTCAAAAAAAAAAAAAAAGGTGTGTCCTAGTTACCATACCTTTGAAAATGGAGAAAAATGACAATTTTCTAAATATCTTTCCTATAATCTTTACCACTTATACTCAGAATAATCTAAGAATACAGATATTATAATTTTTGTATTTTGGATAAAAAAAGAGATGAAATGCCGTTTTCAGTTTAAAAAATTAGTTGAAAGTTGGAGTTAAAATCAAGATGTGTCAACATCAAATCTATGATATTATATTGTAGACTATATATGGGTCCCCCTTATGCAGGGTGCAAGCTGAACTATCCTATACTAAATGGAAGACACCAAGCCAGGACACACACCTAACATTCCTTCATATTTTTTACTCATAGGGCAGCAACGCCAAGGAGAAACCAGAGTCACACGACTGAACTCCTCCTTCTGGGACTGACCACAGACTCAAAACAACAGGTGTGGCTTTTTGCCTGCTTCCTGGCCATGTACCTGGTCAATGTAGTTGGCAACTCGGTCATCATGGCAGCCATCTGGGGGGATGCCCACCTCCATACTCCCATGTATTTCTTCCTCTCTAACCTGTCCCTGGTGGACATCTGCTTTACCACTGTCATCGTGCCACAAATGTTAGTGAACATGCTGACTCAGACAAAGACCATCCTCTTTGCCCAGTGTCTCACTCAGATGTATTTCTTTGTGGCCTTTGGGATCACAGACAGCTTCCTCCTGGCTGTCATGGCCATTGATCGCTACATGGCCATCTGTAACCCACTGCATTACACCACAGCCATGAGCCCCAGGCACTGTCTCCTGCTGGTCACGGCATCCTGGGTGGTGTCCCACCTCCACTCACTCACCCACACTGTTCTCATGGCTCGCCTGTCCTTCTGTGGGCCCAACGTCATCCGCCACTTCTTCTGTGATGTCCAGCCACTGCTGATACTCTCTTGCTCTGACACTTCTGTCAATGAGCTTCTGGCCTTCACAGAGGGCTCCTTTGTGATCATGAGTCCCTTTATCTTCATTACTGTCTCTTATGTCTACATCACCTGTGCTGTTCTGAGGGTCCCCTCAGCAGGAGCCAGGTTCAAGGCCTTCTCCACCTGTGGATCCCACCTAACAATTGTGGCACTATTCTATGGGACCATCATATCCATATACATTCGCCCCTCATCTACCTACTCGGTGACAAAGGATCGTGTGGTCACTGTTATCTATACAGTAGTTACTCCCATGCTGAACCCTTTTATCTATAGCCTTAGGAACAAGGACATGAAACAGGCCTTGAGAAAGCTAGCAAAAAGGACAGAATAGAATATGCATATTTTACTACCTCTAGGAGTTTAGGAATGACCTCAGCAATTGTATGTTAAGCATCTACTATCTGCAGGTACCTAATCTGTGGGGGAATGCAAAATAAATTATACCTTCTGTGCTATAAAGTATTTATATTCCAAATAGCAGGCAGGAGATTGTCAACAGCTTGTTTTAGTAAGAGTTTCTCTTACTTCTTCATAAAAATTAGATAAGTCATTATTATAAGCATCTTAATTTACAAAATAATTTAAGATGATAAATATCTTAAGTAATAAAATAATTCCCCAACTTCTCCCCTCTTCCTCGGCATCTTTATCCCTTTTCCTTTGAAATATCTAGTTCATGTATCTCATGTACATTACCAATGTAGACCAGTATTTCACCATAAAAAAAAAACTTTTAAAACTTCCACGCCTGCCATTTAGTGACTTTAGGTAATTTACTTAATCTTTTTTAGTTTTAATTCTCTAGTCCTCTAGTATACTGCTTGGGCTACAAGCCCAGATCCACTAATTTTCAGCCCTGTATTCTTAAGAAAGTTGATTAATCTTTCATGCCTTGATTTTTTTATATGCAAAGTCAATTGTTAGAGTTTAATGATCTAATGAATGTTCTAAGACATATATGAATTATGTATTAAGAATTAGGTTGTTGCAAAATTACTGTTTCCACAATTACTTTTGCACCAACCTAATACTTAGAACAGTGTCTTGCATGTAGCAAGATCATGATAAATGTCAATCACTAGGATAACGTTATATAGAAATGTTTCTATGGTCCCTTTCCAGCTAACATTCCATGTTTTCTAATGGGGTGGCAAATAGTTATACTGTCATACATCCTCCTACTCAGCTCAATCTAAGCGTTTCTGGAAATTAAGTATAATTATTCTCTTTAGGACATTATCACTGTTTTGTCCATTTTCGGGAGATTCCAGCGGGTATGAAGAAGGCCTCCCTCAATTATGACAACATGATTCTCACTGACCTTCCTTTCTCCATCCCTGTTCCTCCATCTCATCTTCACTGTCTTTCAAATAATTTCACTATCAAAACCCCCATGGGGCACACTGTCCGGCACTTCAAACATCTGAAATACAGACCATGGCTAAAGAATATGAAGCAGACAAATGGAGAAAAGTTGAGGGGAAACTATAGCTTTACAAAAGAGGAACTAAGGGGATATGATACAAAAAAAAATGTGGAGGAATATAGCAATCTACCTCAATGAGAAAAAAAGATGTGGCAGAAGATGAAATCGACTTTAACGGATGAAAACTTCTTCCAAGGGTCAGACTTGAAGCAAGGTACAAAAGGATGGGACAGCCACACCAATTGAATAACATTATCATCCAGTGAGCATGTGACTTGTTTTGGGAGATACACACAAGGGACAGCTATGGCATGGTGTAGAGGAGTAGCTACTAAGAGCATAATGGCTTTGGATTCAAATCCTGACTCTGCTACTGTTTTTGTAATTTTCAACAAATTAGCAACCCTGCTAAGCCTAACTTTTCTCATCTATAAAATGGAAATAATAAGATAGCTAGTTTATGAAGATTAAGTGAGATGACAATCTGTGTAAAGCAAGTAGCACACTACATGGCCTATTGTAAATGCCCAATAAAAGTTGTTTATTATGATTATGATAGTGTTTGGAACTTTATAACTCGAGACAGATAAATTGGGTTTTGTAATAAACAAGTTTTTTAGAGAAGATGGAAACTAGTCAGTGGAGAGACATACATATCAATTCCAGGAAGCCATTTTCCAATATCAAAGCCAATTCTGAGTAAAATTGCTTTTATACAATGAGGACAGGAAGGAATACATATAGAACCCAGTTGATCCACTTGAGCATTTGCTGATACTCCCTTCACAATTGTAACTGTAAATGGACACCTACAGCAACCCTAGTCTGAGAAGGGTATGTTTATCAAGGTCCCAGACTCCTTGGGAGTAAAGGTTTGAGTCATATTAGTGCATAAGCCCCCCAAGACCTACCAAGATGAGAGCTGAGGATGAGAAGTTTAGGCTGCCCAGTGAGTAGGAGAGTGAGGATAAGTACAAGTTTCACCCTCAAGACCAACTGTGCAAAGTGGGCTATAGTTCATCCCACTAACCTCCCTCTTCTATGTTTCCTCTATGGAGGAGAGGCCCATGGAAACCATGGAAGAGCTATTCACCGTATATGTGTGGAGAATTGAATCTGTGCTATCAGTTCTTCTTTAAATGTTTGGTAGCATTTAGCAATGACACAGTCAGGTCCTGGACTTTCCCTTCATGGCAGAATTATTATTATGGCTTTGATCTCATTACTCATTATTCATCTGTCCGGGTTTTCTATTTCTTCATGACTCAGTCTTCGTAAGCTGTAAGTGTCCAGGAATTTATCCATTTATTTGAGATTTTCCAATTTGTTATTGCATAGTTGTTCATAGTAGTCTCTTATGATCCTTAGTATTTCTGTGGTATCAATTTTAATGTCTCCTTTTTTATCTGAGTATTCTCCCTTTTTTTCTTATTCTCGCTAAAGGCTTGATTATTTTCTTTATACTTTCAAAAACACTAGTTCTTTGTTTCATTTATCTTTTCATTGTTTTTCAGGCCCTACTTCATTTATGTCTGCTCAATCTTTACTATTTCTTTACTTTTACTTATTTTAGGTTTAGATTGATCTTCTTTTTCTAGTTCTTTGAGGTGTAATATTAAGTTGTTAAGATCTTTCTACTTTTTGAGTTAAGCTTTTATTGCTATAAACTTCCTTCTTAATGTTCCTTTTCCTGTATCTCATAGGATTTGATATGTTGTGTTTTCATTTTTATTTGTCTCTAGGAACTTTTTAATTGTTCTTTAAATTTTTTCATTGACCCATTGGTTGCTCGTGAACATGTCATTTAATTGCCATATATTTGAAGAGTTTCCAAAATTCCTTCTGTTATTGATTCCTAGTTTTATCACATTGTGGTCAGAAAGACACTAGATCTGATTTTAATTTTTTTGACCTTGTTAAGACTAATTTTGTGATCTAACATATAGTCTATCCTGGAGAATGTTCTGTGTGCTGTTGAAAAGAATATGTATTCTGCAGCAGCTATGTGGAATGTTCTATAAATGTCTGTTGGGTCCGTTGGGTCTAGAGTGCAGTTTAACTCCAATGTTTCTTTCTTGATTTTATGTCTGAATGATCTGTTCATTGCTGTGAAGTCCTACCCTAAAAAGGTGAAAGATCTCTAATGAAAATTATAAAACATTGATTAAAGAAATTGAAGAGGATGCAAATAAAAGGAAAGATATCCTGTGTTCACACATTGGAAAAATTAATATAGTTCAAATGACTATACTATCCAAAATGATCTACAGATTCAATGCAGTCTCTACCAAAATATCAATCATATTCTTCACAGAAATAGAAAAAACAACCTTAAAATTCATGTGAATAGGAAAAAGACCCTGGATCACCAAAGCAATTCTGAGCAGAAAGAATGAAGCTGGAGGCATCACACTACCTGAATTCAAAAGTTACAATAATGAAATCAGCATGGTAACTGGCATAAAAACAGACACATAAGCCAATGGAACTAAATAGAGAACCCAGAAATAAATCCAGCCTCCTAACAGCCAACTGATTTTTGACAAATGTGCCAAGAATACGCATTGGAGAAAGGACAGTCTCTTCAGTAAATGGTATTGGGAAAACAGGATATTCACATGCAGAAGAATGAAAGTAGACCTCTATCTCTCACTACATACAAAAATAAACTCTAAATAGATTAAGGATTTAAATATAAGACCCAAAACTAAGAACCTACTAGAAGAAAACTTAGAGGAAATGTGTCAAGAAATTTACTGGGCAGGGATTTTTTTTTAAATAAGACCTCAAAAGCACAGATAACAAAAGCAAAAATAGACAAACGGGATTATATTAAACTAAAAAGCTTCTGTGCAGAAAAGGAGAAAAAATCAATAAAGTGTAGAGACAACAGGCAAAAGTATTCACAAACTATGCATCTGACAAGGAGTTAATATCCAGACTATATAGCAAACTCAAACAACTCAACAGTGAAAAAACAATCATAATAATAAGACTTTAAATGGGTAAAAGACCTGAAAAGACATTTCTCAAAAGAACACTTATAAATGGTCAACAGATAAATGAAAAACTGATTGATATCACTAATCATCAGGGAACTGCAAATCAAAACCACAATAAGATATTACCTTACCAGTTAGAATGGCTGTTACCAAGAAGACAAAAAACAAATTCTGGAGAAGATACAGAGAAAGGAAATTGTTATGCTGTGTTGGTGAGAATGTAAATTAGTACAGCCATTATGGAAAATACTATGAAAATCCCTCAAAAAATTAAATATAGGACTACCATATGATCCAGCAATTTCATTACTAAGTACATAGCCGAAGGAAATTAAATCAATATGTCTTAGAGACATCTGCAAATCCATGTTTATTGCAGTATTATTCACAATAATCAAGATATAGAATCAATCTAAGTGCCCATCTAATGATGAATGAAGAAAGAAAATGTGGTATATATGCTCAATGGAGTGCTATACTATCCAACCATAAAACAGAATGAAATCCTGTCATTTGTGGCAACATGGATGAACATGGAATACATTATGTTATGTAAAATAAACCAGGTGCAGAAAAACAAACACTGCATGATTTCATTTATACATTGAATCTAAAAACGTTGATTTCATAGAAGTAGAGTAGCATAGTGGTTACCAAAGGCTGGGGAGGGGAAGGGAAAAGGGGTGAACAGGAGAGGTTGATCAATGGATACAAAGTTGCTATTAGACAGGAAGAATAAATCTGGTGTTCAATTATGTCGTAGGGTGACTATAGCAAATAACAAAGTATTGTACATTTTAAGATAGCTAGAAGAGAATAATGTTGAATGTTGTCAGCACAAATAAATGATAAATGTTCAAAGTGATGGATATGGTAATTACCCTGATTTGATCATTATACTATGAATACATCCATTGAAACATCACACTGTACCCCATAAACATATGTAATTATCTCTCAATTATTAGTTAAAAATTAAACTTTAAAATATTTTATAAAAAAGGAATTTACAATTGGGTGTCTTGATGTGAAAAAATAAAAATAAAAAATACACCTTTCCTACTTTGCAAAATACACAAAATCAATTCCAGCTAAAGAACTGTTAAAGGCAAAATTAGAAGCCTTTTAGAAGAAATTACTGGAAAATATCTTTCTGAACTCAGAAAATGGAAAGAGCTTCTTAAACCAGACACATATAAAGCACACAAAAAGAAAAATATATGAATTCAATAAATTAAAATTAGAAACACTCATTTAGCAAACAACATTATACAAAGAATGAAAAGACAAGCCATAAAGATACAGAGAATATTTGTAGTACAGATAATCAACAAAGGCCTAGTATCTAGAATATTTAAATAATTCTACAAATAAACAAGGATAAAATAGATAATTAAATTAAAATGAACAAAAATTTAAACAAGCAGTTTCAAAATTCAGAAATAAAAATGCTAGTCAGTACTTAAAAGGTACTTGATCTCATTATTAGTAACTTAAATATAAAACCAATCCAGCAGGAGATGCCCCAAAACACACACACACACACACACACACACACACACACACCAGAATGACTAAAAATTTTTTTAAATGAACACCAAGTGTTATCAAGTAAATGGAGCAACCAGAGTCCTCACATGTTGCTGGTAGAAATGGGTTTTGCTACAATATCTTTGGAAATCAGTCCAACGTTATATGTCAAAATTGAAAATATAGACATTCTAGAATCCAGCTATTATTACACTCCTGGATATGTATGCAATAGAAAGGAATATTTGTGTATACCAAGAAACACATACAAGAATGATCCCTACAGCATTATTCCTAATAGCCAAAAAGCAACATTTTCTTCAACAATAGATTGCATTAATAATATGTGATATTATCATAAAGTAGAGCAGCTCACAGCAATGAACATGAACAAACTCCTGCTATATACAGTAATCTAGATAATCTCACCACTGTGGAATACTGAACAAAAGAAAAAAAGAATAGATCACGTATGACTGTATATACACAAAGTTCAAAAAGAGACAGGACTAATATAAAATGTTAGGAAAAGTACAGCAATTATTTAACTTCCAGGAAAGAAAAGTAATGATTAGTAGAGTACGCAGAAGGAGCTTCCACATACTGGCAATGTTCTACTTCTTCATCTGTATTTGTATCTGTATCTGTATCTGTATCTGTATCTGTATCTGTATCTGTATCTGTATCTGTATCTGTATCCCAAAGTAGATACAGATTGATATGGTTTGGCTTTTTGTCTCCACCCAAATCTCATCTCCAGCTGTAATCACCACCAGTCAAGGATGACCTGTAATCCCCACACGTCAAGGAAGAGAAGTGATTGGATTATGGGTGTGATTTCCCCCATGCTGTTCTCATTACAGTGAGTGAATTCTCACAAGATCTGATGGTTTTATAAATGGTAGTTTTTCCCGCACTCTCACACACTCTCTCACCTGCTGCCATGTAAGACGTGACTGCTTCCCCTTCCTCCATGATTGTAAGTTTTCTGAGGCCTCCCCAGCCATGTAGAATTGTAAGCCAATTAAACCTCCTTTGTTTATATTAATAAACTACCCAGTCTTGAATAGTATTTCTTTATAGCAGTGTGAGAATGACTAATATAGAGATCAAGAAGTAGAATGTTGTTTTTTGGTTACTGGTTTCTAATAATTTCTCAAGTGGCATGTTTGTGTTTTGTGTAGTTTTCTGGATGTGTTACACTATTTAATTTTTAGATGCACATGAGATTATGAGTACACACTCACCAGAATATCTGTCTACATTTCTATCATCTGGAAACCTCTACAATAAAAAAATTTTATGAATGCCTGTGGTGAACTCATTTAGTCACAAATCATGATCTAAATTTGCACAAGGCTATTTATACTCTTTATTAGTTGTGATTAGTGTGAATATTCATTCATTTTGCTGTGGAAATACCATGTGTTTGATTATGTAGTGTTACCCTAGATGATATACAAATAATTTCAAATCCAAGAGTTCTGAATTCTAAAATTCAGCAGGTAAAAAGTTTATAATGAGGGATTATTAAATAGCAATGGATATGAATGTCCATCAGCTACATGCATTCACATGAATGACCCTAAGATAATAATGTTGAGCAAAATAAGCAACAGAAGAATGCAAAAAAAGTATAATACCCTTTACAAAAAGTACAAAAATAGGCAAATTCAGAGCATACTGTATATAGTTTAGACATATATGCATATGTGGCAAAACTATGAAGAAAAGTAAGGCAATGTTACACCATACTCATGATAGGGGTTCTTCTAAAGAGGGGAAAAAAGGAATATAATTGAAAAGAAGCACACACAGGGCCTCAAAAGGAGTGAGCCATATACTATTTACACCGAGTAGTGGGAGAATGGGCATTAATTTGATTATCATTATTGAAACAGCACATATGTGCTGTATGCATTCTTTTATATGTGTATTTACAACAAATAAACAAATAAATCCAGAGATAGCACTTGCACCTAATATAGAGTCTACACATTAGTCTTATCTCTGCTCCCTGGGATCCTAGAGAATAAGAATGTTTATGACATTTGATGGTAAAAAGTGTGACCTTTGATCTGTTTTATTCTATACTTTTTTCTTATTTTCTGGCACATACTATATTTTATTCATAAATATTGGGCTCTAACTAAAGGTGTGGACTCCATGACAAGGCATAGTGAAGATGACTGAGGATGACCAATCCAAACTGCAGCTCACCCAAGGGAAAATCCAGGAGCAGTGACCCTCCCGGATCACAACCCTGGTCCTCTGATGAGGGGCATCATTGACACTGCTGAGACTCAGGGATCCATAGTCCAGAGGGGACAGCTGGGAGATTGGACAATCGCCCTATCTTGTCTCTAACTAGGAGGTCTGGGATTGGGTCCCAGGAGACACTGCATGTGAAAAGTCAGCAGCACCTCCTGGCTCCTGTACCTGAGGTGTCACTGAAAACCTGATTTTAGTCTATGTTGTTCCTAGAGACAGGGAAAGAATCTGTCACTCCAGTCATATTTTCTTAGGGAGACAACAGTGCAGCGAACTCAATCTCCTTGGTAGTTGTGTCAGAGTCTGAGACTGGCCAGCATTGCCAAGTAAGAATTGAGCCATAGGAATGGGGAGAGAGATCAGAATCTAGAGCATGTGCATGTACAAACACACACACCCAGCCCACACAGCTTCTCCCTTTTTCCTTTCTCTCCTTCCTTTCCACTCTTTCTTTCTGCCAATCACTTTCTGGTTAACTCTGGTATTCATCAGGTCCATGATGGTCCAGCCTACGGTCATTGTAGAGTCCCAGACTATCCTTCTCTAAGCTTCATTGGTAACCAGTATATAGCATCTGAGCAATAACAAAGCATAACTCATTCTTAGCCAGCTAGGACAGGCAAGGTTCCCAGAATCACCCTCAATCATCACACCAGGACAATACCAATAATTTACTCTTCTGTGTCCACTTATAGTTTATCAATCTCATTCACATCCTTCCTTTTTCTTAAAATTGAACTGGTGAATGATTACTTAAGATTTCGTTTTTGTTTTTGTTTTATGAGACAGAGTCTCACTCTGTTGCCCAGGCTGGAGTGCAGTGATACAATCTCAGCTCACTGCAACCTCCACCTTCTGGGTTCAAATGATTTCCTGTGCCTCAGCCTCCCAAGTAGCTGGGACTACAGGCGCAAGCCACCATGCCTGGCTAATTTTTGTATTTTTAGTAGAGACGGGGTGTCACCATGTTAGCCAGGCTGTTATCAAACTCTTGACCTCAAGTAATCCACCCACCTCAGCTTCCCAGAGTGCTGGGATTATAGGCGTGAGCCACCGCACTTGGCCCAAGATGGATCCATTATACGATTAATAATATTTGGGCCCGGAGAGACATCCAAGATGGCCGATTAACAACAGCTCAGGATTGTAGCTCCCAGTGAAAGCGCAGAGAGCGAGTGGACGCCGCACTTTCAGACGAATTTTTGTTGCCCACAGACTAGGAGATTCCCGG
>CAUYLG010060107.1:0-34569 GCA_963573385.1 Cacajao melanocephalus | reverse complement strand
TATATAGAACAATATACAACATAATACATGTATATTTGTATAAACACATCTAATCATATATACATAAAGATTTTACACCTTTTATTTTTGAATTTTATTTGTAAGATAACATACAAATCACCCAGTTTATTTCAAAATTGTTTAACTCAAATTATTTGATAAAATGGAATAAGACTACACTTTATAGATTTTTTTTAGTAGGCAATCTTGGAAAGAGTGTGAACCAAATCTGGGTAAAGAGTTTGAGTCAGTTACCAATATCCTGAATTGGTCAATGAATAATTAACTTTGAAAATGCAACTGAAATATGTGTGAAGGCCCCCAAAATATCAGAGTTATTCTAACAAGATTTATATGGTATTTTCTTGATCTCAATTATTTGTTCTTGAAAATAAGAAAGTTGTCATTCCTTTTAGTGTAGGGAGGGTGTCTTTCCTTGGAAATTTCATCTTTGTTTTTAAGAAAACAGCATGAAGTTCAAAATAATATTTTTTAATATTTGCTGGTTTTCAAGTGCTTTACTTAAATACTCAGTATGCCAGAATGGCTGAGGAATCTTGGAAAAAGAGAGTTTAGCTTAGAGAAGGATAAAGAAGAGGAGTTGCAAGAAGGGAAGGGAAAAGGTCTGGAAAGAGCTTTAGCTCACTTTCAGGCAGTATTCTGTAGCAATGCAATCTTAGTGTCCTGAATAGTTTTTGTGTTTGTTTCTTTGTTTTGCCTCAAGATAGCAATAAGATATGAATGTCTTATTTTGAATGTATGATTTTTTGAGCCACAGTCTTTTAGTTTAGTGTAAAGAAAAATGGACAGTTTGAATGATTCCTATAATGTTTGAACATGTCACCAGCTGGAGTTCCAGAAAATATCTTAGCACGCTGTTGAACTTTGAGAGCCAATTAAATGCAAGTGCTAAATACATAAAGGTCAAATAAATGTAAGCACACACAGAAAATAAAGTTTGTGGTTACCAAGATGATGATAAACCACCCTCTCCTGAAGGTGGAAGAAAACTGAAGGGGGAAAAATCTCATCACTTATGCCTCAACCCAAAGGGAAAAGTCCCTCCACCAAGACCCCACAGTCAGGGTCTGCCAGGAGGAGAAAGATCCTCCTGAATGGGAAATCTCTCAACTGAAGCAGACAGGAAGGGAAAAGACTCCTCCCCACCCAAGTGCCAAATACAAAATACTCTATCAAAATCTAGAGTTCACTCCAAGGGAGACTCACCAAGGGAAAAAGTGACCCACAAAAGTGAAGGCACAAATGGTTATAGTGTGCATACCACACACCATAGTTCCAGGGTCCAGTGATTTTCTGTGAAGTGAGTCAGCTTTGGAACCCCACTCCTGGCACCATGTATGGCCAAGTCAAATAAAATATAAAAACAAATCTCTGAAATTAAAACATGTAGTTGGGCACAGTGGCGCCTGCCTATAGTCTCAGCTAATAGGGAGGCTGAGGTGAGAGGATCACTTGAGTCCATAAGTTTGAGTCCAGCCTAGGCAAAAGAGCAAGACTCTATCTCTTAACAAAACAAACATTTTATTTGGGAAGAAAGGATTGCACTTTAAGGCATACAAGCATATCAACTGGTCTTTGGTACATTGAGAAAATGAAAAGGACACAGGTTTTATGAAAAGGAGAAATATGTATTTCTCCTCAGGAAAGTTCATTGACACTAGTAAAGTTTTAGCAAGCTGGCAAGCTCTGATTGGTGAGTGATAGAGGCAGGTAAAACTAGACTTAGAGTTGCAGGGGGTTATTTCAGTAGTTGTTAGATAAATCTGGTTTCAGGTTGCAACTGGCAGATTCAGCAGCCAGGCTTGCAGAGGATTATATTTTTGGATAAATGTTCTGTGCCTCAAGTACTTTTTCTTTCTGACCTCTTGACTCCACTTTAGTTGGGCATGACGAAAATGACCCATTTGTATTATCCCCTTTGATTTCAGAGAGCTGTGCCTCTGAAATCAAACACACCTAACTTTTTGCCTTGATTTGCCAAATACTAGTTTAGCAATGTGATATTCATCTGGTTTACTCTCTCAGACATAAAAAAAATTAACTTAAAAAAATTTAGAAGGCCCTTGGCACCCATCATGAGAAATATTAGTTATCAATTAATGATAACTCTCTCTTGCTCTCTCACATCTTTTCCTTTCATCTTTATGGTACTCGGAATTACTCAAAACAAATTAGAATATAATCCGTCTTTCTAAGTCCAGACAAACTTATGCAATTTAAGTTGAAGTAATTTCTGATGGGATTTGTTTCATAAATTACTAACAGGGGCAAATTGAATAAAGGGCATAGATGTAAATGAATTTATAACTTTAGTAATAATAATAGGTAACATTTATTAAATGCTTGCTATATAAAAGGCAGTGTTTAGTATTTGGAATATATTAACACTTTTAATTCTCAAAACAACCCAAGAGCTAGCTAGGGTCAATAAAACAATGGACTCTGTTTTGCAGATGAGAAAATTTGAAAGATTAACTAACTTGACTAAGATCATAGAAGTGGCAGGTGATGCAACAGACAGTATTTTCATCTATGAAATGATGAAAATCATACCCAGACGAGGGTATGATAAACTATTGCTTATGGGCAAAATGTGGCCTGTCAAATATTCTTGTGTAGGCTATGGGCTAATAATTGTTCTTACACTTTTTCAGTGAGTGATAAAAAGTCAGAACCAATAATAATTTGTGCCCATGAAAATAAAATGTATTTAATTATATCTTTGGACTTTTTATCATACAATCATACATTAAATTTTAATGTTGTTAAAGAAATATATATTGGAACACAGCCATATGTTTATTTACATGTTGTTTATAATTCAACATCAGAGTTGAGTTGTTACAACAGAGGCCTTAAGGTTGGCAAACCCTAAATATATTTACACTCCAGCCCTTTCTGGGAAAAGGGTACCAACCTCTGCTCTAGGAAGTATCTCTTATTCCAAGATGACTCACTAAGTCCTAAAAAATATATATATTTTCGAATTATATATATCCAATCAATTGGCAAAGAAGAAGGAAGAGGAGGAGAAGGAGATGAAAGAAAAATAGGAGAAAAATGTAATGAAACTTTTTTTTCTGATAATTTCACTTGGCATTTTCTTTTCCTCAGAGTGCTAATCTTGGAAGGGAAAAAGACGCAGAATTCAAGTCAAGTTCCGTATTCAAAGTGTAAAACCTAGGAATGAACTAATTTTATTACATTATAGAGTCAAGAGAGAATGGTCAGTAATGTTGTGAAGAGGGTGAAATTTGTGGTCAGTATTCTTACCTAGTATTGCCCTCTTTTTATACTCCTAGTAATTACCACTTTTACATTTTTCCAGACACCAGCACCTATTTATTCACTTTCTTCCTTTTTTCTATGAACATTCTTTTGTAATCTTCTTTTTTGCTAAGTGTCGGAAATTAAGCAACTTAAGTAGGAAGTTAAAATTTTGTTGTATTGACACCCCCTACATTGCCAGTATCCACAGCCAGCTTTGTGTAAGCTTGCATCTTGCTATATGTTCTTCTTCAGAGAGGAGTAAATGCTCAGATTCAAAAGACCACCTACTGTCTCTATAATCAGAATTAAACCATCTTTCACTGGGAAAGTGCTTATGCTTTTGTTTCAGAAAATTTTCCTTTTTGTTTCTGTTGTTTTTATTTTTAATTCAGGAATATACTCTCTCTCTCCATACACACACACACACACACACACACACACACACACGTATACACACACATATATCACACATATATACTTTACATGTAATATATAATATATATACTATATGTTTAAATGTCAATATAAAGTTCACGTTTGTTTTCTAAATAGGAAGTAAGAAATTTGCATGATTTTGTCAGACAAATTTAACTTGAGGACAAGAAAGTTATATGCAGCAAAACTGCTCCATGTGCAACCAGTCACATTGTTTTCCCTTGTTTTGTGTGTTGTAAATGCAATCACAGTAGTGAAATGTGATTTCCATTTGAGTGCCCTGAGGCAAAGTGTGTAATAATGTTCTCCTTCTGTTCACTCATATACAGTATGCCTTACTGCAATAGAAGCCACCTCTTGGGAAAATGCAAGATCCCTTTGTGTTTGTCTCTGTTGATCAGCTCTATAATGTTAAACAGCCTTTGATCTGGTGATGTGCCAAAACAAAACAAAACAGAAAAGCAACCAACCAACAAATAAAAACCAAGCTATTTGCTTTCACATTAAGGTCATCGGTAGTTTGGAGTACTGTAGATTGTTCATCATGGCTCAAATATTACTCTTACAGACTCCCTAAGTCTCTTTGCAGGTTCAGCTGAATGGAATGGCTTCAAGTTCTGTTTTGTGTTCTCAGCGTGGTAATTCTTGTTTTATTTACATCTTTAAGATGGAGTCTCGCTCTGTCACCCAGGCTGGAGTGCAGAGGCACAGTCTTGGCTCACTGCAACCTCTGCCTCCTGAGTTCAAGTGACTCTCCTGCCTCAGCCTTAAGAGTAGCTGATACAACAGGTACCTGACACCACACCTTAGTCTAATTTTTGTATTTTTAGTTAAGGCGGGGTTTCACCGAGTTGGCCAGGCTGGTCTGGAAGGCCTGAAGTCAAATGATTCACTTGCCTGGGCCTCCCAAAGTGCTGGGATTACAGGCATGAGCCACCACGCCCAGCCTACATCTCTAATTTGAGTTGGTCTTTTGCAAACTCTGGGTGGCTGTCTTTTATGTACTCTGTAGTTAAGTTTGGAAACTCAGACTAGGTCATTATCATGTTCTGTCAAGGCTAAATGCACCTCTGCAAGTTCAGATACCGTTTCAAAGCCAGGGTGTTAAAATAATATTTTGATAGACTGTTACTTTTGGTTTTGCTTCTGATAAACTGTGTTTCTCAAAATGAGAGAAAAAATATCTTAAGCTGTCTGTCAAATGAATAAAAAGATGTCTGCTCATATTTCTTGAAATTTCTTGTGTTCTTGCTTCAGTTGATTATTCTGTGTTGGCTACAGGCTGACCTGGCTGGTGTCCATCCGCTCATTCATCTCTGGGTCCTTCCAATTATTTTCAAAACATATTGCTTATTGGTAGAGAAGAGATAGGAAAAATAATTTCATTGTGGAGGTCTACGCTTTGATCAATTGATGACTGCTTTGTTTATTGTGGTGTGACAGTTTCTGAAATGATGACTGGATTTAATAGAAATGTCCCATGATAAATTTTTGGTGTCTGCCACCAGCAAGGTTTGAGAAATAGCAGAAATATGAACCAGTATTTTTCTCTGTTTTTCAATATGATATTTTTAATTTGTAAGTCCTAGTTACAGTCACTCCTCTGTTGTCAGAAGGAAAGAAAAACAAATCCCTCACATCTGCTAAACTTAAGAATTCTTAGGACAAATTATTATGTATGTCTGTTTCTTTGATATCTTCCTCTTCCAAACTCTCATTCTTAGAAGCTGTTACACACATGACTCTGTATGGAGCAGAAACTTAATGAACAGTAAATAAATAGGACACTCCTTTCTGAGACAATGGGTGTGCAGCTCAAAAAGGAAATATCAAAAAGTTTCATTCTCATAATTCTAAGTATGACTACTGGGTCATTTATTCATCATTTTTCACATTTCAACGTAGAGTATATTATTCATGGTCCCATCAGAAAACAGTATATTCAAAACTAGTGTTTGGAACATGACAACTAAATTCCATACATAATTCTGGACAAGAACGTGTACTAGAGTTTAAAAAAATGCCCTAAAGACATTAGAAAATTTGAAAAATACATTTTTTAATGTGGACTATAGATCAATGTAGCAATAACTAACTTTCCTAAATTTGCTAACTGCATCATGATCATGTGAAATAATTTGATATAAAAAACACACTCAAGTATTTTTGGGAAACAGTTTATAAAATATAGTATCATAATTATGTGTTCATAGATAAGTATGAGGGGAGAAAGAAAATAATGAAAACATACATCAAATGTTAAAATTGCTGAATTAAGATAAAGGAATAGGATGTCTTTGTATCAATTTTTAATATTTTTATGATTTTGAAAATCTTTCCAAATAAAAAAGCTTTAAAAGGAGGTGGGCACAATAAATAGAGTTTAAGAAAGAAATTGGCATGGTTAAATGAAACCAACAAAGGATAGTGAGGCTCCCCATGTCTAAGACCAGTGAAAAACCCATAGGACCTCCAGGTCTCAAGATCCAATTGAAAGGAATGTTACCAGAAGAATCCAGAGGGATCTGCAGCCATGGCACATGGAAAGACTGCCCAATACAAGCTATGGTCCTATGCAAAGGAATATAATCCAGTTGAAAAGTAGCTAAAGGAATACTCTCATGATACCCTTCTTGTTCTCCTGCCCCTGCTGGTGCTGTCCTCTAAATGAAGTCAACTAACATCTAGAGGGCTGAAGAGCTCAGATAGTGCGTTTTGTAAAGGTTTGCCTGTAGGGACACAGGACAGGTGGGAGTGAGTGGAGAATAGACCTGCAGGGCATAAAAGCACTATTGGCACATGGAGTGTACACTTGATTTGTCCCATTCCTTATTTCTTCAGGAGGCCAAAGCAATTGAGCCTGTGTGAATCTGCCTTTCTGGATGCCTCCTTGGATCTGCCTACTTAGGAGGGTTCTGTCCTCACCTGTCTCTTGGCCATGCAATAATCCATACGGTAATCTGAGCAGGGCAGGTTTGCCCCAGGGAGTGGAGGTCTGCACTTGCCAGGACTGCTTGTGTCAGGGTGAGTAAATATGGTTAATTCTTGAGCCAAGAATTAGCAACTTGCCTGCTGATCCAAGCTGCATTCTATATTTGATCTGTGTGTGATTTCATCCTCTGATTTATTATTTTCCCTCTCTTAACTGCTTCAGAATTCAGGTGTGGAGAACTTTCTTATCATCAACTAAAATGTTGTTACCGAATCCTCTATAGCATTGTCTATGACTGGGGTGATTTTGCTCCTAAGAAGACATTTGGCTATGTCTGGAGACATTTTTGGTTGTCGCCACTGGCGGGAAGGGGCTACTGGCATCTAGTGGGTAGAAGCTATAGAGGCTATGAAACATCCTACAAGGCACAGAACAGCTCCTCACACAAAGAATTATCCACCCTCAAAATACAGGGGTTGAGAAGTCCTACCCTATAGTGTTTAAGACAACAAGGGTTGGTTCAAATGGCATTGTCAGAGCTCAATATCTCACGCATTTGTGCTAAGAAAAATGAAGATGGAAATGAATAAAATCCAAATATAGAAAAAGCCCCTGCCCATGGAGCTTATATTCTAGTGGAAAGAGCTAGAATTGGGAAAAATAAATGAATATGTGATAAAGTAAACAGAAGATATTAATAAATTATGGGGCATGCCAGGTGCAGGGGATGGCAGGGGGGCATGGAGTTTTGATATTTTATATAGCATGTTTAGGAAAAGCCTCACTGAGAAAATCAGGTGTTACTTATTAAATTTACTAGAATGTACTTTTCTAATTTTACTACATGTGGTTATTTTTAAGTTAGGAATTCCACATTCAGACATCCTCGGTCCTTCCACTAAGAAAAATGTACACACTGTAGGTGTCTACATAGAGGCACAAATGGGGAATAATTATTCTGGCCCAGCCTAGTTTTCAGTTCTCAAACATTTGGTGATCTTTCATTGATCATAATTTCATGTGTTTTTTATATGTTTGTTTATTTATTTTAGATGTCATAGAACACTGTGGATTTAACCATTTTTGGATTTTAAACATTAAAAACACTAAAACCGTATCCTCATATCTTTTGAATTAATTTCCTGTTGATTTCTAGAGATTATTCTGATCTTCAATATCAGGTTAATTTAATGCTTTTGCCATGTGATTGTAATTATAGCTGTAAATATCAAGTTTTCTTAAAGTGAGATTAAATGTAAGAGCTGAATTATTACCAGAAATGGTATAGGTTTAGACTATTTATGATAAAAGCCATTCTTTAGATATTTTAATGCATACATCAGAAAAACTGAAGATATTTTACATGAACATTCAATGCATGTTTACTGATGGCAGTGCATGACAGTTTTCATTATGCAGAGTAAAAACAGGAAGACGGCTAAAAAAAGCTCATAGAAAACTTTGCAGGAACTGAATTTATAAATCAAATTTGCTTGATTCACCTACAAATGTTTCTTTTGTAAATATAGAATTTATATATTGACTGTTAAGGCTTCTTTTAAAACTATCAATAAATGTTTATTTTGATAAATAATGTGGGACCTGTAGCCAGTTTAAATTTTATTATTATAAATGGAAAGGGGAATTGAGTCATATTTCAGCTTCTAAATACAATTTAGCAACTCAAACTGTTCCGCTTTCTGCATTGCATTTATTCTGTATTTCACTGCTTGAATTTCTTGTTTATAGGCTACTTTGAGGAAAATTGTGTTCTATTTTTCTCCTATTTTAGTGGATGCTGTGCTGCTCAGATCCCCCTTCAGGACAGCTGTAGTTTCAATGTCCCCATCTCCAAAACTTACACTGAAATTGAATCCCCAATGTGGCCATATTCATACATGGGGACCTTAGAAGAGAATTGGGTCATAGAGGGCTCTTCCCTCAAGAATGGAATAACCTATTTGCAGATTAATGCATTAATAGGTTAATGGATTAATGGGTTATCATGACAGAGGAACTGGCGGTTTTAAACAAAGAAAAGATTCCTCAGCTAGCATGTTAGCATGCTTAGGACCCTGGCCATGTGATACTGAATGCCACCCAGAAGACCATAGAGTCATCATCAGCAAGAAGGTTCTCACTAGATGTGCCCTTTTGACTTTGAACTTTGTAGCCTCCAGAACTATAAGAAATGAATTACTTTCCTTTATAAATTACCCAGTTTCAGGTGGTCTGTTATAAGCAACTGAAAACAAAGACGAGAACTGAAAGACCTACTCCCCCAGCTGCTGTACTGAAGCCAGAAAACAGGCCTCGGCTAATGAAATCATCCTTGAGTCCTACCTTATGCCATAGTAAAATCTTAATTTGGGACCATGATTATTATCATTCAAAGTAATAACATTTGCAGGTACATATTAACTGCCAGGCTAATCAACATGGTAGTTTGCCAAATGACTAACTCAGAAATGGGAAAAGTATACTCTACATTTTTTGTGTATTTTTATTAGTGTTTACTGTCTAAAGTTGTGGCTTAAAATATATGTAGCATGATGCACCAAGTCCACAACTCTGAGGACTCTTTTTACACATGTATATAGTCATATGACCACCTCCAACATCCAGATGTAAAGCATATATATGACCCCAAAAGTTCCTTCACCACTCCAAAGTTAACTATTCTTCTTACTTATGGCCATCAGTTTTCCCTATTTGCACATTATGTAGAAATGAAATTATATAATAAGTATTCTTTGGAATAAAGCTTTTGCCTAATAGGATGACTGTAAAATTCATCCATGTGGATGCATGTATAAATCTTTTTTTTTCTTTTTGTTACTTTATAATATCCTGTTATAAGAATAAGGCACAATATATGTATTCATGTTCCATTGATGGATACTTGGGTTGCTTTTACTTTTGGGTTATTATTAATGTAACTGTCATGAACATACTTGTGTATGCTTTTTGGTAATATATACACTTATTCCTCTTTGACATATACCCAAAGATAGAAATGCTAGATCTTAGGGTAGTTATAAATATTGCCAAACAGTTTTTGAAAATGGTTGCGTCCATTAATACCCTCACCAACCAAGAGTTCCAATTGCCCCACATATTTGCTAATACTTTTTAATGTCAGTCTTATTAATTGTAGCCAATTTGATGGGATGTAGTAGGACTTTACTGTAGTTTTAATTTGCATTTCTCAGATGAATAATGAGAGCTACCTTTAACACAGCAGTGTTTCCTTTCCATCACTGTTGATTGTTTTACTTTTCCTTCTTTCAGGAAAGATCCAACTGAAATAAATAATGTAGAGTTGTGATGAAATGGTGGGCACTCCAACAAATACAAATGCACGTAGAAGGAGGATGATTATCAAAATAATCTCTGAAGGAATGATTTCTTTTCATTCAGAGGATGGAACTAAAGAAAGCAGCAGATTCAAAGATACTCAATATGAGTATTTAAGGAGCTGAGATGTGAAGCCAAGATTATAAGATGAATATCTGATAATGCCTTTTCAACTTGCTTTTTTATAGTGATAGCAACCTAGAGTAGGTAGAGCTAACAGATAATTCCAAAGCTGTTAGCTATAGCCATCCAGAGATTATTTTCTTCATAACCATGACTCTAGATAAACATAAATCACCAGCTCTTAAAAGTTCCAACAAATGACTGTCTTATCAATCAATAGCCATTATATTTCTGAAGTAGGCATGATAGAATACGTGTTTTAACAATATGGTATCATCACAGGGTCGTGTTGATTTAAATATGTCAAAACATCATAGATTATCTTGTCAAATCTTATAATCATAGTAAAACATAAGATTTGGAGATTTATAAAAATGACTTCAGGTTTTTCATCTTTCATAGACAGAAACTAACAAGTTATCTAATGAAGCAAAAACTAGAAGCATTTACATATATGTTACTAGTGTTCGATTAAAAGATTCATGCAACCTGTATGTTATTTGTATACATATTGAATACTTATCTCTACTGACAAGCCCTGGCTCAGACCCACAACACTTAAAGGCATCTCTTTGTGTTGCTTGTCCTTCAGCATGCTGACTCAGCGTAACTGAGAATATTGCTTTGGGAATGCATTATTTCTGGAAATATAGTCGGCATGGGCCAGAATGCTGATTCTGCAAACTAGTGATGAGCAGTGTGGGGAAATGTGAGGATTTATAGCTGCTTTTAAGATGAGGGCCAAATCTTTGGGATGAGGTAAGGTCAATGGTTTGCTTGCTATTAGTCCATTTGTGCAGTGTATTGGGCTTGCAGTGTATGATAGTTTAGATAAATGTGGTTACAGGGTCTAAAAGAAGCTACCTGAAAAACAAGTTTCTTATTTTTACCTATAAAATATATTTCAAAGCTTAGCTTTTTGTTGTTTTCAGTTCAATTTTTATATAAATCAGAAATCATATACTTCTTGGAAATGTGCATATTTCATATTTGACAACCATTTACAGTGCTAAGTAACCAAAACATACATTTTATGCTTCTGATAAAAGCAGAGGATGTTAATTTTACCAAAGCCAGGTTTCCCCAGCATAGTTGTAGCTATAATTGTGAGCCATTATACATATAAAATATCTTAGAGAATATGATGTGATGTGAATATAGTTTGTGGTAATTAAGATAAGGAAAAGGCCAGTATGTGCAGGAGAGATTGGGAAAGCCATAAAGGATTTGGGTGGAGCTTTAGGCTGTGCCTTCCACACAATATGTAATTATTAAGAATTGTTGAACTTAAATTTTTTAAAAGTGACATTACCAACATTTATCACACATTACTAAGCATGATTTAAAGCAAGTAAGATTAAATGTATATGAATACTATAAAGAAATATAAATAATCAAAAATAGATGATATAGCGTAAGTCTTTGTAACTTAGATGCCAGTAGGTCTAAAATGTGTTTAGGAGTTAAATAAGTCAAAGTTTCCTTGGGCAAAATTGAGAGTCATGAAGAATTGATAAAAGACCAGAGACAAGCAAAATGCACTGGATGGTACTGCTTGGAGATTAGAAAGCCTTCTAGAGGCCTTAGCTGGGTGATGTGATGAGTCAGTAATAGGAAATGATGGTAAGTTACTAAGATGTATGTTTAAGAATTATCTCATGCAACATTGTAATTAACCATAATATGAAGAGCCCAGGGACCTTTTTAATGTTTTTTGAGAGGAGAAGCTAAATAGTGGAATATTAGAAAGCTGAAGCTAAGATTTTAAAAAAATACTGCAGAAAAATTGAGAATTGTAAATGCTAAGCAGAAGGATTATTTAGAATCCAGTTTGGAGATGACCTTCAACATTTTTTAAGAAATGGAAGAAAGAAAATAATAATAGGAAAATACAGACAATGTGATTAATTGGTTTATGTTTTAGGGAGAGACTATAGCTATAAAGATCATTTTTAGCCAAAGCATATGATCAATACGTATATGTTTATTCTCTCTCTTATAACTAATGAAAGGAGAAGCATTTCCAGTGTATTTGGTGGAGAGGCAGATATAAATGTCATCCTTTCCTTGTACCATTTAACTATTCAGAAAATCATCTATTACAAAGTTGTGTGTTGTTTTATTATAATTATAAATCAGTCACACTGAAATTTTAATCAGGTGGATATATTTCCAACTGTGTTTTTGAAGACAAGCTCACATTCTGACTGTCTAGGTCATCTTAGGCTCATCTTTCTAGATGTTCTACCATGCTTTCCATAATCCCATATTGTTTTCAATGTGTCTGAATTCTTTTGCTCTTACATTAATCTTTATCTTTACTTTTCAACTCTCCAGGATTTATCTCCCTTCTAAACCTTGCATCATGTGATTCAATACAAAGGGCCTTAGGCCTTGGAGTCAATTAAACATGCTTCAGAATCCTGCCTGAAGGATTCATATGTTCCTTTTGTGTAATGTCGGACAAAGTACCTCAAAGTTCTGAACTTCATTTAGTAGGTGTATAAAATGTGAATGGTTAATAATATTGCCCTTTAATTGTAATTTAATTGTAACAAATGAGATAAGTTCAATCTTACTCAGAGAAAGCACATTGTTCAGTAAATTATTATTTTTAATAATATGTAGATCTCGGAATTTGCTAACAGCTTTTATTCTTCCCTCTGTATGATATATATAATTCTTCCATGAATATTTCCCATTTCAGTCTCCAATTATGTAGACTCTTTTAGCACTAAGTTTTCCCAAGTTAGTGCTGAGCAGGACCAGCAAAATCAAATCTATCTATCTATTTATCTGTCTATCTAGTATCTATCTAACTTTAGAGAAGGGAAAACTTGCTACCCTCCCAGTGTTTAATAATTAAGTCTATGAAATAAACTGACAGTAGGCATATTAACAGGAGTTAAGAGATGCAAAGTTATTACTTGCATGGGGGCATCACATTAAAGAAAAGTGAATACTCCAAACCCTAGGGAGATGTTCATAGAAAAGTGAGAGCGGAGATGGAAGCAACATATGGGGAGAGTAAATGATTTTGGGGAAAGATGAACAGGCCCTCATTAAGAATAGATGGTGGCCTGTCACAAAGTTTGTATGGGTGTGATATTGACCTCTAGTCTCCGCTATGATCTGGTTAATTCCCCCTATTTCATGAAATTCCTGGGGAAAGGATTCATGACAGTTGAGTTCCTTTTGTAGGCAGGTAAGTCAAGCTCAGTACCAAGTAATTAAACTACAACATTGTATTGTGGGGTATCATTTCTTGAACTTTATATCTACCTACCTACCTATCAGATCATCTTTATTCCTAACTGCCTGTCTCTACTTACTGTACTTCTAAAGTATATAAAATAACTTATTAATTGTTGAAGTCCACACAAAAAATATAAGTCAGGGAGAAATAGCTGTGTCTCTAAATTTAGGAATGAATTTTTTTTCTTTAAGGATGCCATTTATCATCAAGCCAGAAGCTGTCTTTTTCAAGGTATGGATAGAATCTGGTTGACCCACCAGTCAGCTGAATAAGATATATAACATTCATTATTTTTGAGATGTGGATATCAAATTATTTGTCTTTTGGTGGAAGTTACAATTTTATGGTTGTCAAGTGAGAATTCATTTCAATTAGACATAAACAATCACCCTTATCTGTTTACCAAAGAAGAAAACAAAATGGTAGGGCATCTTCAATGTGCTTAAATAACCTGTATTTATTTAAAAAAAGGTCTTTTAAACTAATAATTCTATAATTTTTAAATCTTGAAAACAGCCTGTATATATATATATACGTGTGTGCGTGTGTGTGTGTGTGTGTGTGTGTGTGTATCTTCTTAAGGCTTTGTTATTTGCTACTGGTATAGTTAACAATAAAACTATTTTAGTTAAAAGGGTGGAATATATTTTCATAAATCTTCATTTCAAAATAATCCTCTGTGCTCTAGGCTACAATAACCAATCCCAACCAGAGAACAAAATAATTATGACCTATAGAGGCTTTTCATCCACAGTTCTGGTTTAAAATTACTCTTCTAAAATATTTACACTCTTTCAGTACAGTACTTGAGTATCTAGTCCAGCTTTATCTTGGTAGTTAGCAATGTTAACACATGTTAGCATCTGTGAAGGTAAATGGTGGTAAGTGAAATACTAGTATATAGGCCAAAAGCCTCAGGAAAGGCTTAAGTCCCAGAAAGTATGGAGGTAGGGAAATCCCTATTGTCTTTTTCACTCTCTCTTTATTCCTGTCACTTAATCATGAAGCTGAATTTAATTAAGCTCAGGTACCACACAGCAAAGTAGCAAGAACAGTGCCCTGGCTAACCAGATAGAGGAACAGGAATAGAGGCCCCTGGGATCTGAAAAATGTTTGGAAAATCAAAGAAAGGAGGGAAGTCAATAATGGGACTCATGTCATGGCTTAGGAAGAAGTATCCAGAAGCAGAAATAAGGTCTACCAAAACAGAAGACATTAACAACAACAACAAATATAACAACGAAACCTTTCTATCAGAGAAGTGGGAAAACTGGCTTAGTGTCTTTTGCAAAATTTTCAGTTGAAAGATGACTTTTAAAATGCAAATACTCTGTAGAAGAAATGAAATTAATTTTTGTGCATTTTTCTATGAGATATAAAATTCCACCTTTTTATGTAAGAGAGGAGAGAAAAAGCATAAGGTTTTAAAGAACATAACCTGGATTCTTGTCTCAGTATCATTAACTAACTGAATGACCTTGAACAAGTAAGCTGTCATTACTGAGCTTTGTTTTCTTTATGATAAAAAGAGTATTTATGATAGTTACACATGTTAATTATTGAATAATAATAATAATGCAGCAATCACCTTTCCACATTAATATTCAAACAGCTGTATGACCCTAGGAATGGTTACACTTATCATTAATGATTCTTGATTTTCTCTTATAATAGAATGGCATTTTCCTAGGTATTAACCCATTTTATTTAAATGTAGCTCCAGGAAGATAGGCAAAAACTAATGTCGCATTTGCATATTATCTTTAAATTTATGTAGTGCCAATTCATGATTTCATTACCGCCCTATTACTACCCAGTGAAATAGGCAGGGGAAATATTATACTCATATTTTACATCTGAGTATACTGAGGGTCAAATAGTTCAATTAAATGAGGTGTTCAAGGCTAAAGACAGTCTATCGTGACTCAGTGTCCAGTATTATTTCTTTACTTCATGCTGCTGTATATTGAAAGATAAAATTATCTAGTGGAGGTTTTGTTACGGTAGGTAACTAGTCAGGCATGAAGGGACAGAAGAGGTCTCCTCTGACTCACCAGGAAGGTCATGCAAGCATCAGGGGATGGTTTGGCAGTTGTTACACGGCCTCTCTAAAATGGTAACTGGTTGCAGCCAGCTCTGGGAGAGGCAGTTGCCTAAGAGATATAAACACTTGAAATTGATAATCAGAAGCTTCCACTAAACTCTCAGGAATTGGGAGAGTGGGCTCAAGCATGCACATTAAGAGACAAAATGGTGGAATATGACCTTCTGGGAGCATTCTACTGGAAAAGGGAAAAAAGCTCCAGGTGGGTATACATGGAACTTCTTAAACATACTGCAACATGCTCACCTCCCAAGCACAAGGAAGGCACCCTGCATGTGGGCAGCTCACCCTAAAGGAAGAATGAAGGGAAAGCAGGACAAGACTCCAGAAGTCGACTACTGTATAAAGTGCTAGGTTCAAAGCTAAATGGGGCACTTAACCGCCAAGTCAAGAGACCTCCGCTTGCATCTCTTGCAAGTGTACTTCCTTTTCTTTCCTGCTCTAATGCATTTTAATAAACTTCTACTCCTGCTCTGAAACTTGCCTTGGTCTCCGTTTCTGCCTTATGCCCCTCAGTTGAATTCTTTCTTCTGATGAGGCAAAAACTGAGATTGCTGCAGACCCATATAAATTTACTGCCATTAACTT
Source organism: Cacajao melanocephalus (assembly GCA_963573385.1). Lineage (NCBI taxonomy): Eukaryota > Metazoa > Chordata > Mammalia > Primates > Pitheciidae > Cacajao > Cacajao melanocephalus. Next base: position 18,483 of record CAUYLG010060107.1, on the reverse strand, counting down.
GGATATTCTCAACCCCTAACAGTTTCACCACCTCTCAGTCACAAATAGGATTCATGTGCCTGCCTCATAGCCAAGCACCATTTTAAATTTTTTAATACAAAATGATTTCCCTACCATTATTTAATGTATGACCTTGGGAAAATTATAGTATCATTTATAGCTTTGTGTTTTAATTCTATAAAGTGAAAACATTATTATCAGTCTTTTAGAGTTCTTATAAAAATTAGCATTAGTTTGAAGAAGACATCTACTATAATAGGAAATAAAGGCTATAGATAGATAGATAGAAAAGATTGGCCAGGCACGGTGGCTCACACCTGTAATCTCAGCCCCTTTGCAGGCCAAGTTGGGCAGATCACCTGAGGTCAGGAGTTTGAGACCAGCCTGATCAACATGGAGAAACACATCACTACTAAAAATACAAAATTTGCCAGGCGTGGTGGTGCATACCTGTAATCCTGCTACTCGAGAGGCTGAGGCAGGAGAATCACTTGAACCCAGGAGGTGGAGGTTGTGGTGGGCTGAGATCGCGTCATTGTACTCCAGCCTGGGCAAGAAGAGCAAAACTGCATCTCAAAAAAAAAAAAAGAAAAAAAGAAAAGAAAAGATTAATTATGTGAATTGGATCATATGATTTTGAAAGCCAGCAAGTCTCTCCCATAATCTGCCTTTGCAAACTGGAGAACCAGAAAATCCAGCTATTTAACTCAGTCTGAGGCTGAAGGCCTGAGAATCTGAAGTTATGGTTCAGAGCCAAAGAAGATGGTTGTTCCAGTTCAAAAAGAAAGAGAATTTGCCTTTCCTTTGCCTTTTCCTTCTTTCTGGGTTGGATGATGCTGCCCACATTGATATGAGGCTGGATCATCTCTACTCGATCTACAGATTCAAATGCTGATCTCATCTAGAAATCCCCTTACAGACATACCTCAAAGTACTCTTTTATCAACTATCTGGACAATTCTTTAGTCTAGTTGACACATAAAATTAACTCCCATAGTAGCTATTTTTCATGATTCTCGTTGATGTTGAGACAGTCCAAATGTCACTGGTAATCTGCTTCCTATGTTCTGCCACCACCACTCCTGATTCACTACCTGGATGTCTGTGGTCGTTTGTACACACATATTGGTAAACTGAGACCCAAGCAATACTGTAAAATTAATTCTTGCCCTGGTATGAAGTTCCCAAGGATCTCCTGTGAAAAATTATTTGTATTGGAGTAACAGAGACTTATTACTGGCATTACATCCAATCAGGTCACTTCCATGATCCAATATGCTTTGCTATTTGCCTTGGATATTATCTGCAGAGCTACTAATCTAAGTGTGCCTGATATTTAATGTTGACTTGTGAGAAAAAAAAAAGGTCAAACATACACAGGATTAAAATCTGGCTCTACCATTTAATAGCTCTGTAATCTTGGGCATATTACTTATTTGTTTCTCAGATTCTTAACTGTTAATGCAGATTATATAATAATTACTCTTTTGAAAATACATTTTAATTCAGTTCAATGGGATGTTGTCTGCAAAACTTTGGCTCTATATTGTGCACTGAAAAATGTTTTGCTTCCCTTTTCTCCTCCTTTTGATCATTGGGTTTGTTTTTTGTTTTTCTGGATTTCTGCACACTCCTATGTGTTCTTATATCTGATAACTGTGTTGTTCTTATGTCACAAAGCCTGCAGGATACTTCTGATGTTGACTGTTATAAAGAACAATGGTTTATATTTATTTGGGGATTAGTAAATATATAGTATTATAGATGATAATAATTTCATTAAATGCTTTAGGCTTTTGGATATTCATTATAACCACTTAATATATATACTAGCATTTTTTCATTATAATAATTGAGGAAATTAAGGCTTAGAAAGTTAAAAAAAGCTCGTAAAGTTCATGTAGTAAACAAGTGGCAGAGCCTGGGTGCAAACCAATGTTTCTGAAATAAAAATCTGTGCTTTTAAGCTATCAGGCTAAATCACTACCCCCAGCAAAGAAGAGAAGTACACTCATCTGTGTCTCATCAAATTCTGTAACCTGCTCAGAGACCCTTGGGACACTTTAAGGCCGTATTCTCAGCTTAGTAGTTTGCTTTAAGGTAATGGCTAGGTAATACAATGGCTAAAGATGCAGCATACAGAGCTCCCTAAATTTGAAAAAAGAAACACAGAGTGAGTTTGACATTTTGAATTACCATATGAAAATGATTAGTGAAGAAAGATGCCTAATAGTTCACACCTTGGGCTTATTAGAGCAAGCATTTTCAGATGACATTTCTTAGCCATTTAGAAGTGACCATAGAACAACATTAGCTAGAAATACAGGGATGATCAATTTCACAGCAAATGTATACTGATGGTTTTGTTAAAGGAGACTTACTAAATTGCTGGATTCACACATTTGTCAAAGCCATTGTTGTTTCCTCTGTTGATATGCAGATATCTAATTGCTCTCTAACATCCCAAACAATGATAGTTTCTTGTCTTTTTGTCATTGTGCAATTTGATTCTAGATTAAACAAACAATGCAGCATCCCAACTCCCTATAATTTGGGGAAGCAAAACAGTTTCATTTTAGCATAAGAATAGCAAGACCAAGAAGGAACTTCATATACCGAAAGTAGGTGAGGGATGTGAAGGTGGGATGTGGGGACAGAAATTATATACTTGATTTTTCTTTGCAAATCTGGGCAAATGTGATCTCAGTATACTTTGTGTTAAGATTATTTTGAAAGTCTAGAGTCAATAACCAAGACTAAACTATATATTAGTCAGTGAGATATTAATTAAGACTTTCATTGAATAAAGCTACATAATGGGTGTATTGCTTTAAATTTTACAAAACACTGCTCTATTTATCTGCGTATTTTTTGTAACTGGTGCATAATATATTTTCAGTGTGCTTCTTGAATAAATATAAGGCACTTTTCACACGTTATTATATTTATTTATATAATAACCCTGTGAAGTGGTTATTATTACAATTTTTCTCATTTTTCAGATGAGTTAAGTAGTCTGAGATAGAGTTGCTCAAGGTCACTCAGCTAGAAAGTGGCAGGCAAGAAGATGAACACAGTATGTTCTCCAACTTCAAAAGCCCTTTTCTTTCAATTACACATTGCATTACATTATAGCATCTCTCTGGAGAGAATATGACCTGACCTGTAAAATATTAGAATGCATAACCCAAATCCGTATAAAATCAGCTTTACTTTTACATTTCGGAATTTCAGTGTATAATACAATTTCCAGGTGCCTTTAATTATCTTGCTTCACGCTATTAACAATCCTTAATATTATTTTGGTCCTTTAACTTTATTTTTCCTATTGGTTTTCCAACAAAGCCTTAAGGATACAAAAGAGAACAAGCATACTGAAGATAGGATAAACCGCTTTTCCAATTACGGCCTTGATGAGAAGACTTCTCTAAAGAAACTCACTTAGGGGGAAATAGTATTTACATGTAATCATCTTTTGTGTTGCTCAAACAAAATAAAATGTGAAAACTGGTACATTTTAAGAAATTCATGCAAAAATATTTAAAATGGTATTAGTGTGTCTTCCCATTACAATTCAGGTGCAGCAAATTCACTCTATTTTATAAAAATCATGTTTTCTGATTCAAAAAATTACTATAAGATCTGAAAACCATATAGTAAGTTTTTAATAAATACAAGGTATCTGTTCAAAGATTAGTATATCCCTGAAGTAATTAAATTGTGTGACTTAAGGAAATCACTGACATAGTAAAGCAGAGTCTCTATTTAAACTAATGCAATATGCTTGAGGAAATTGAGTGGAAAAAATACTTTCTGTAAACATGTCTGTAATTAGGATGGTGGGATTTTTGGCAACACTAAGAAGTAAGTTGTGAAAATAATAATTGAGTCTTTACCTTGCTCTTGAATTTCTACTCATTCAAATTTTCTCCCATCAATGTTTTCTGTTCCATCCCTTCTTAATTAACAAGGAAGAGCCAAATGCACAATCATTTCTTTCTTTTTGTTTAGGTTTGTCTTACCCAAGGTATCTTGTCATAGACACTTCACAATTAAAGCTAACACATTTGTCACTCTTTCAACTCCTCATATGCTGGAATTCACCCCACAGCACCCTTTGGGCATGACTGTGGAGACTTTGCTTGATTATATTCCTCATGGAGAATATCATTAGGATAAGAAGTGGTTCATATTGTTTTGCTTTCATTGACTACTCAGCGTCTCTAAAATTTCTGCCATTTGTTTCTATTTTATTCTTCTAGGAAAACAAACATTTCGTTTTTCCTTTTATTGGATGATGGGAAAAGAAACACACACCTCCCAACAACTAATTCCCATAAAAGCACTTGGAATAGCACATGGCACTTAGGAAACACCTAATAAAGTTGAAGTTATTGTTATTAGCTTCCTGATCTTGTGCAAAGGACTGAGTTTTCCTAAGCCCTAGATTCTTTAATTATAAAAAGAAAGATTCATTCAGTTATTCACTGTAGAAACATTTAGGAGTCTACTATGAATTAGCAACTGATAGCTATTTTGTATTGATTTTAGAAGGACTAAGTGAGGTAATAAATATTAGGTGTTCAACACAAAGCCTCCTGGTTTCTAAGCACTGAATAACTGTTAGTTGGTGATTGGGAGTCATAGTGATGTTTATGGAAAAAAACAGATGATTGTTGGGATATAAATTAAAAAACAAACTTCCAAAAACCAGACTCAAACAGATCCAGGCAACAAATCTGAGAAAGAACAAAGGACCAATGTGGAGCTACAGAAGACCATGCAGGAAGTGTCTTGGCCTCAGGTGGAGAACAAAATATTATACCCCAACTCTCCAGTTAAGGAGAGCAATTTGGGAAAGAAATCCAGAATAGAATCAAGAGGGAACTGGAGGTGACAGATGCTGAAGATTCCTAAGGAGTAAGAGCATCATTGGAGACAATGTGGTTAAAAACATCAAACTACACAAGCCAAAAAATTCAATAACTTGAAAAATCTAATCAAAATGATGTGAGTGGCAGTGAGGATTGAGTTTTTGATATTCAACAGGAAAGAGATGATACAAAATTCCAAATGGAGACTGCCAGAAATTCAGGACCCATGGGATTTAGGAACAAGAGTGAGGTCATTTTGTTGCAGGACTTTCCTTAGTTCAGCGAAAGAATGGGGTTCTTGTCCATCCCATGGTCACAAATATTTAGGCTTGCAGAAGGTTTAAAGGGTCAGTAAAGCAGGATTTTCATGGGTGAAAAGGGGGAAAAAAGGGGGAAACAGGGATCCCCTGCAAGGCCAAAGTCCACTGGTAGAATGCTTCTGTGTTGGAATCCCAGGTCCAATACAGGAAGAGGAAGGGCCAGGCTCCTTCCTGCTTAAAACATTGTGAACTTCTCCAGGCTCCACCCCAGTGGGCAGGCTGGTTGGAGTTTCACCAGGGTCTCCCTCCCACCTGGTTGTTTCATTCCCCATTCTAAAGAAGTACGTCTAACTGCAGTTAGATTAAGGATAAGGACAAAGACCAATCTTTTTGTTTGTTTGTTATATATATATATATTTTATTGCATTTTAGGTTTTGGGGACATGTGAAGAACATGCAGGATTGTTGCATAGGTACATACATGACAATGTGGTTTGCTGCCTTCCTCCCCATCACCTATATCTGGCATTTCTCCCCATGTTATCCCTCTCCAACTCCCCACCATGCCTGCTGACCCTCCCCTAGTTCCCCCTGCCACAGACCTCAGCGTGTGATGCTCCCCTCCCTGTGTCCATGTGTTCTCATTGTTCAACACCTGCCTATGAGTGAGAGCATGCAGTGTTTGCTTTTCTGTTCTTGTGTCAGTTTGCTGAGAATGATGGTTTCGAGGTTCATCCATGTCCCTACAAAGGACACAAACTCATTGTTTTTTATGGCTGCATAGTATTCCATGATGTATATGTGCCACATTTTCCCTGTCCAGTCTATCATCAATGGGCATTTGGGTTGGTTCCAGCTCTTTGCTACTGTAAACAGTGTTGCAATGAACATTCGTGTGCATGTGTCCTTATAATAGATTGATTTATAATCCTTTGGATATATACCCAGTAATGGGATTGCTGGGTCAAATGGAATTTCTATTTCTAGGTCCTTGAGGAATTGCCTCACTATCTTCCACAATGGTTGATCTAATTTACAGTCCCACCAACAGTGTAAAAGTGTTCCTATTTCTCCACATCCTGTTGTCTCCCAATTTTTTAATGATCGCCATTCTAACTGGCATAAGATGGTATCTCAATGTAGTTTTGATTTGCATTTCTCTAATGACCAGTGATGATGAGCATTTTTTCATTGTTTATTGGCCTCATATATGTCTTCTTTTGAAAAGTGTCTGTTCATATCCTTTGCCCACTTTTGAATGGGTTTGTTTTTTTCTTGTAAATCTGTTTTACTTCTTGGTAGATTCTAAATATTAGCCCTTTGTCAGATGGGTAGATTGCAACATTGTTTTCCCATTCTATTGGTTGCTGGCTCACTCTGATGATTGTTTCTTTTGCTGTGCAGAAGCTCTGGAGTTTAATTAGGTCCCATTTGTCTATTTTGGCTTTTGTTGCCAATGTTTTTGGTGTTTTGGTCATGAAGTCCTTCCCTATGCCTATGTCCAGAATGGTTTTGCCTAGGTTTTTTTCTAGAGTTTTTACAGTATTAGGTCTTTAATCCATCTGGAGTTAATTTTAGTGTAAGGTGTCAGGAAGGGGTCCAGTTTCTCCTTTCTGCACACTGCTAGCCAGTTTTCCAACCCCATTTATTAAACAGGGACTCCTTTCCCCATTGTTTGTTTTTGTCAGGTTTGTCAAAGATCAGATGGTTGTAGATGTGTGGCATTGCCTCCGAGGCTTCTGTTCTGTTCCATTGGTCTATATCTCTGTTTTGGTACCAGTACCATGCTATTTTGATTACTGTAGCCTTGTAGTATAGTTTGAAGTCAGGTAGCATACCTCCAGCTTTGTTCTTTTTGCTTAGAATTGCCTTGGCTATGCGGGCTTTCTTTTGGTTCCATATGAAGTTTCAGGGGTTTTTTTCCAGTTCTGTGAAGAAGGTCATTGGTAGCTTTATGGGCATAGCCTTGAATCTATAAATTACTTTGGGCAGTATGGCCATTTTCATGATATTCATTCTTCCTAACCATGAGCATGGAATGTTCTCCCAGGTAGCTCTGACTGCCATTTCCCCAAAACAGCATGCCTTCCTCAGCAGGAAGCAGTTAAGATTGGTCTTTCTAGGAAAGACCAGTTTGAACCCTGGGAGGCCATTTAAGGGTTCCCAGCAGAAAGGGTCACTATCAGAGGCTCCGGTTGCATGACTGGAGTTTGATGGCCTGAAGGCAAGAACACACAAATGGGGTTATTAGAAAACATGTATTAAAATGAAACAAAGGGAGGAGTAGGACAGCTAAAAAATTCCAAGGCCTTTTACTAGTTGGTACAGGGAGAGCAAGGCCAAAAGCCAAACTGGTTAAAAAGTTTTACCATTTTGCTGGCACGTCAGGCTTCTGGGTTCCAATGCCACAATCTCTAAAGTTATCAGAGGCCTGTATTTGACAGCACCTGTTAAAAGTTCTATAGCTCATGATAAACCATCTTTAAAATGATTAAATCAAGACAACAATTGTCTGTGAATAGCAAAATATCCAAGGTAGTTACAGTTAGAAACATGACTGGCAAAGAAATTTGGTCATTTCTATGGTTTATAATAACTTAACATAGAAACCTTAATCATGATTGACAGCATAGACAAAGACATTAGAGTTTTAGAAACCTCATACAATTTTGGCACATATATTAGCATTATTTACCAAAAATAAAACCTAAAGAAGATTGAACATCATTTGGCTATCGAATGTACCTAAACATGTCAAATAATCCTGTTTACCTCTCTTTTCTGGACACTTCAGGGGCCCTCTGATGTATTTGAAAAGCCAGTTGCCAGGAATGACAATTCTGAAGGTGAAGTTTGATTTTGGGAAGGCTGTTAAATGTATGAGGTTTAAAATACCTGATATTATTAAATAGAATTCCAGATTACCATAAGTTATTTATTTTGCCTAAATAATAACTCGGAAATTTTAAAGAAGCGAAAGCCTTTTATATTCCTTTACAAATTTTGCAAAGGGTAGATTAATGTCTTAGGAAAACCTTGCTATGCTTTTATTTCAATGTTCAATTTACAGAAGAACCATATAATATCCTTTTTTGAATTTAGTCAATATGATCACATGGAGAAACTCTTCTGCAAGATTTTTTTCCACAGTTTTTCCAGCAATTCTTTGAACCTTAAGCTTTTTCCTAATTGTGGGAAGTAGAAAATTTCCTTTTTAAAATTTCCTTTCTTGTTAAAGAAATCATAAGTGTGCTAATAACTCTTTGTTAAGCCCTATCCTATGTAGCTGTTAGATATGCCATTAGATATGCCATGCTTACAGGCATGTAGTACATTCTGCATCCTGTGCTTTAACCAAGATATCTGTGCTGGATATGCTCACAGGCATGTCCCAGATGTCCATTGGTTTTACGTGTTTAAAAAGGTTTTAAGTTATTAGGCAATTGGGTTTTACTTTATATTGTGAGGTCTGGCTCCAACCAATGGAGATCAGACACAGCAGTAAGGATGACCCCAGAAGTGATAAATTTATCTGCTTTTCCTTTGTTCATTGTACTAGTGACACAGTGGCTAGTGTACCCTTCCTGCAGTCCAGGAAGTAAAAACTATTGCTGAAAGATCCTTTGTCTCAGTGCGAATTCTTCTTTGCGGCACAGAGCATCTATTTCCAACAGGTCTTTAACCCTAGGCAAAAGAATCCTTTAACCCTAGGCAAAAGTTTACGTTTCCATGCCTTCTTATAACCTTTTACTAAAAACACATTTTACGATTCTTATACACCTTACATATAAATCTATTTCTAGTAGTTTCAATTAACTCCTAGCAATTTTTAACTTTAAGGTAAAACTTGTTAGGTTGTGTTGTGTGCTAACTGCAGCCAAGGTTTACCTTTTTAGTTGAGGGCTTGGTTAGTTTCAAATGTCCCCAGGCCCTACAAATTGTGAAGCTGCCAAATCAAATAGGTCTCAAAACCCAAAAAGCAGTCTGTAACCTCAAAACTGGCCTTAGCAAACCTTGCATCTGACCTGTATAGTTTAGTTCACCTATTTACATTTTAATAATACCTGCATTTTACTGATAGTCTTTAGGGCTGTTTTTATTTCTTAAAAATTAAAGTTACGTGAATTGAAAGTTTCCATAGCTTTTAACTTCCCTTTAAAAATATTACATCCAAGAGCTTGTCTTTCTTTAGGCCAAATTAATTAGAGCTCTTTGTACAGACATCACACACAGTACACATACAGACAGGCAGTAGAGAACCCAGTCACTAGGTGGGGCCCTTTAGGAGACAGGGTTAGGAAAACATGTAGATATCATACCTGAGAGGACTCTGTGCATCAGGCAGGACTGCTAAACAAGGATGCCCTCAGGATGTAAAACAAGATGGAGGCTTTATTTCACAACCAAAATTTTTGCAGAGAAAACAGTGATAATTGTGGGTGACTGGCTTAGTAAAACATCTTCTAAAAGGAAAAAAAAATTACAGGTTAACTCCTGATGGGGTAGAGAAAAGGAAGAAAAAAGTTTAAAAATGCCTGGGGAAGAACCTCTTACTTTTATGCAAGTGGTTCCTCCACCAGGGAGACAAATTTAATTGCTGTGGGTCACAGCTGGCCTCCCTGGCACAGGGAGGAGAAGACTTCATGGGCGCCTGGCAGAACAACACCAGCTAGCTGCCTGTCACACCTTGGGCCATGCCTCCCATCCCTGGCAGGGAGGGGAGAGCGATGGGGAGTTGCTGGTCTCCAATCAGTTCTGAAAAAGGAAGGAAAAGGCTATGAATAGGCCCCAGAACGACAGGGTTGGGGGCATGGTTTCCCCCCACCCTCAGATGTCCGAGGATGAAAATGTCTCTACAGAGAGACATTTTCAGTCCCATTTCACTCACCACTTCTTGAGACCCCACAGTTGTGCACCAAAAATGTTGCAAGACTTTCCTTAGTACAGCTAAAGACGAGGTTCTTGTCCATCCCATAGCCATGAAAATTCAGGCTTGCAGATGTTTTAAGGGTGAGTAAAACAGGGTTTTATTGGGAAAAAAGGGGGAAACAGGGATCCTCCATAAGGCCAGAGTCCCCTGGTAGAGTGCTTCCTGCCCACCATTCCAATTCCAGTTTCTATACAAGAAAAGGAGGGCCCGGGCTCCTCCCTGCTGCAAATGTCCTGCATTTCTCCAGGCTCCATCCCAGTGGGCAGGCTGGTTGGAGTTTCTCCAGGGACTCCCTCCCACTTGGCTGTCTCAGTATCACTCTTGGACATACCAGGAACAAAAGCAGACACCAAATGACACAAGTAACAGGAAGCTTTGCAAGTGGCAGAGACAGATGGCTTTGGATGACTGACTTTTCATATCCTTCATAACTAAGGCCAGAGACAGGATCTTAGGCCTGCTATTAAGAGGTGTCATCATGGTACCTTCCAGTGTTAGGAAAATACAGGGGAAGGATTTACTAAAACCAATTCAGTGTCAAAGAGCAGAGCCAGTTTCAGGTGAGGCAAGAGAATGAAAATATCTATTCAGCTCTACCAGTGAGACACTCAGGCCTTATTCCATGTGCTACCTCAACCTGGTGTCTTGGCACAGTTACTGTCCTCGTAAACCTTGGAACTCAGTTTAAGGTACCTGTCTCCTCCATCGTGCTTAAGACAGGGCATATTTAGACAATAGAGAAAGATATGCATGCATATGGCATGGGGAAAGAAGGTTGGGAGGAAGGGTCTTTCTAGCCTTGTTGAACAAATTAATGATCCAAATGTGGGATATGGGAAAGCACTCTTAGACACCCTTGGTTAATGGCAATATCCCAAGATTGGGAATCAAATGAAGACAGTGCTGATCTCATTCTGGTAGAAGAATTTAAACTTCTGTATCTCATTAAAAGTTATATGGATTTAGGTGCTTAATTACCAGATAAACATATGATGTCATATAAATAGGAAGTCCTAAAATCTCTTGTCCATAACAAGAGTCCCTTAATAGTTAATAATTCGGATGACTTTAATTACTAAATTCAGAAAATAAAAGCAAAGACAGAACATAAGCAACTTTCTCATCACAGGAGCACCAGTAAAATCTCTTTATAATGCTGGCATAAAGGGACAGATGTAACATCTATAATTTAGATTAATCATGCAATATTTATTAGCTTCTAAAGGTGGTAGTAGTCACAGACACACTTAGAAAATGTCAAATTCTGTCTGCCTCAGAAACCTTTTGGTCCCTGGTGGTCTAGTTATTAGGATAAAAAGGCAAAATATGTCCCCAAAAAGTTAAAAAATAAACCTTTATAAAAATGTCTATTATTACGTATAAATATTAGTCATTTTACAAATGTATTCAAAGAAATTTGACAAGCACAAAAAGTTACTTTGTTTTTCTCATTCAAATCCTGTTATATATAAAGTAAAACTTTAATACAAATTTGGAGTGCAAAGTCCCTCAATCCAGTTCAATTAGGTCTCAAATCCTAGGAGAATTTCTTTCTTTTTATAAATTTTCTGGGTTCTAGGTCTCTTGTTTTGGGGGTTTGGCAAAGGTACATTTACGTAGGTCAAGTCAGAGATGGGGGCAGGAGGGATTTAATTGCAAATAGTTCTTGTGGATTTAATTGCAAATAGTTCTTGAAATTGCGTGTACGCGTCCGCGCGTGAACGTCTGTGCGTGGGCGAGCGTCCCTGCGTGAGCATCTGTGCGTGGGCGAGCGTCCCTGCGTGAGCCTCCGTGCAGGAGCATAAGTGCGGGAGCGTCCCTTCGTGTCTGTTGATTAATTATTACGCCTTTCGAGCATGAATTAACACCTTATGATTATTATGCCAGCCCAGAATGTTCAATATAAGCTCAGCTTCTACAACTGATTTGGTAGGAATCAAATCTGAGTTCGCCTCCAGCGGATTCGGAGGGCACCAGGCCTTCCGCAGTGGTGAGTGATAGCATCCCCCAAAGTTAAAAATACCAAATGCATGACAGTGCTCCGGTGACTGGTTGATAGGGTGATAGTCACTAGTCCATCGAGATGTCTTATTTAATGGTAAGGTGTGGGTAATCTTAGTTTTATGGCCCTGAAGTAAGAACCAGATGCCAGGTAGTCACCCCCAAGTGTTATGGACCCAGAGCGAGGAGGGTAGTACCCCCAAGCGGGATGATTTCTCCAAGGTTAGTAGAATAATAGATCAAAATTTGGTAGGGGATATCCATGTTGACGATCGATTTCTTGACTGAAGTGTGCTATGTCCGAGGAACGCATATGTGCTCTATGTAATATTAAACATTCCTAATACGAGTCAGTATTCTTGTGGATTAGATTTTGTTGTACATTTGATAATAGTAGATGTGCGATAGTTAAGGAATTGTTAATACGTGCTTATATGCGTGTGGACTAGATTTGTAATGTATTCTTATAAATGTATATACTATGTATGAGTAAGCAATTATTGTATTACATATTATTCATGAGGACTAGCAGTAATGCACGAAGTACATAAAAGCACCAATGTATTAATGCTAGTTGATTAGTACTGACATGGTCGTCAAAGTGTGTGCTGAGAAAAAATTCAGGGAGTAGTTTAATTAGAATTTCTGCTTTGGGTGTTGATGGTGAAGCAGGAATGCTTTTGCCTGAGTTGTCCTAAGGAGTGGATTCCCCATTTCTGGTTTACAAGAGCAGAGTACTGAATTATAATACAAGGGCATTTTCACTTAAGTAGTTTATTTTCAATTAGGGTAGTGAGTGGTATAAGGGTGAGGATAATGAAATAGTACATAATAGATGCTGTTTGTCCAATGGCAATAAAAGAGTATTCGACTGGCTGTCCTCCATTCATGTGAGTGTAAGCAGGTCAGCCACTAAGGTTCAGTATTGGTATTGACTTAATGGCCGCAATATCATGCTTTGTTGTTTAGACGTGTGAAGTACGGGAATAACTGCTAGAATGAGAATGGAGAATACAAGGGCCAGTACGCCTCCTGGTTTGTTAGGGATGGATAGTTATGATTGAGTATGCAAACAAAAAGTACCACTCTGGCTTAATGTGTGGTGGGGTATTGAGGGGGTTGGCTAAGGTGTAATTATCTGGGTCACTCAGGAGATCAGGTAAAAATAGTACTAGAGTTAGGAGGAGGAGAAAAATTAAACCTAGAATATATGGATTCTCTTTTTAATTTTCTGATCAGTCTGAAGCCCACTAACTTGGTAATGTGCCTGAGGCATCTCCCATGATTGCCTCTCATATCCTAAGTGTGTGTGTATATCTTTGCTGCAGCTGTTAAGGGATACATCTGGTAAATACTTCAAGCTTCCATTTTAATGGCAGGAATATAAATGGATCAAAATCACTGACAAATTCTCCCACTCACTCCCCCCCCCTTTTTTTTTTTTAAAAAAAAATGGTTTTCTCTCTAGCTTTGAGCATTTTGAAGTTCTGAGGGCCAATATCAGGCCATGGCTCTTAGGCCAGGGAAGCACAGCCAGGTGTACCATGAAGTTGGCCTCGAAAGTAGAAAAGCAGAAGAAAATGCTCTTAGCCTATGTGTAAGAGTTCCTATGTGGTTCTTTGCCTATGTGGTTCAACCTGGTATGTTAGAATAACAAAGTTCTAGGAGTTTGAAGCCAAACACCAGATAAACTTCATTGTAGTGTACTATGAGGACTATGGATTCTTCCGAAACCTTTGGCAGAGAATTTGGGGATCAGGGGTCTGTTGAAGTTACTGTTTTCATCAGAGATATGAGCTCCTTGGAAGCACAACTTACTATCACTAATGTGTACTCTTTATTTCTGATTTTATTGAGGAGACTCAACATGGAAATCTTTTCCAACTTAACCTGATCCTACAATTATTGCTTGAGACTACTTTTTACAGAAGGTAACTATGGTGATATTATACTGTCTTCAAGTTTTAGTTCACAAAGTGATGGCCCAAGTGGTTCCAGAGGTCAGATAAAACTAAACAGTGAAATTATATTAATATTATTTTAACTTCATTTGTTTATAAGAAGGAAACCTTCTACTGGAATCAGGAAATAAAGCAACAGAATAAAAACTGTTATTTTTGTTTATTTTCAAGTAAAATAATAAGGGCAGTAGTGTTTCCCTATGACAGTGGCACTATGATTTGGCTTTGTGCAAACTCGTTTCATGCTGGGTTTCTGACAGTTTGACAGATTCTGTATCTTGCTTGAGAGCCTGAGCCTGTGGAGAACCTTTTGATGGCATAGATACACCCTTCCTCTGGGGAACATCATTCCTTTCAAGGCAGTTCCTGCTGGTGACCTACCATCCGTGTTTCTGCATTATATATGTTTCTGCAGGGTGGCTGAGATAAACCAGTAGGACATAGATTAATTCTACAGAGGGCTCCAGAAGGCAATAGGACCGTGACATTCTGGAACCATGAGCAGACCTGGTGATACTAAGAAGTAGAGGAGTACATACTCATGCAGGCAGGTCATAGTAGAAGGCATTGTCATTCTGATTCAACCAGCAATGTCATATATACCAAGCATAGCCTGTTCCATTGACTGTTAGGCTGATATGTACACATTTTCTAGAATAATACACACAATGAGGTATATATATGAAAGATGATTTTAAAATGTGTTCCCATATAGAAATAAAAAGAAAAAGGGAAAAAATTCCTGGAGATAATCCCTAGTGTCAGTCCTAATCACATGTTACTGAAATAAACTATTTGCCTATTTTCAAAATAAAAATCTAATTTAATTTAAATAGGAACTTTGTTTCTTCACTCTGTGAATAGTAACTCTGGCATACAGTAGGCACCCACAATACTGTTAGTTCACTGCTTAAAAAACAGAATATAGCACATGAGATGTTTAAAGATAAAAGGAAAGATAAATTATTATTTGATAAATGATATGGAGAAAAATAAAATTGAGTAGGATGTTTTACCTGTATGAAAATAGATTTTAGCTAAATTAAAAATTTAAATAAAACATGGTATTATATGCAACCAAAAAAAGGTCAAATTTGATTTTGTAGTTTGGAAAGACTTCAAGGATTTCCCATGCATTAGAATGCTGATAGAAACCACATTTAAAAAATAATAAATTTGCATAGAAATAAAAATGTGAATATTTAAAAATTATCATAATACATAAGTAATGAATAATAAAGTAGAAAAATCATTATTATGGAAGATCAGTATATATGGAAGATCAAAGATTAATAGCCTCCATGATCAAAGATTAATAGCCTCAATTTAGAAATAATCTTTGTAAGTTAATAAGAAAAATGGGTAAGAGACATAATTTTCAAAAGAAGAAGAAATACAAATGGTAAATACTTATGTAAAAAAAATTCAACCACCGTAGTAATCAAATAAATCCAATTTAAATAAAAGTTATCATAGCCTATTAAATTAGGGGACAAGATAGATGAAACACCAGATATTTAATAGTAGTAGGGGCACTATGACATAGGTTCTTTAATCTGCCACTAGTTAAAATGCACCTTTTTGGAAGGCATTGCTCTGTTATATCAATTAGAAATTAACTTGTCCATAGCAAAAGCTGAAGGAGTAGTAACTTAAACCATTCTGGTGTTTTATGCTCTCACATAATAGGAAAACTCTTTTTCTTTAACTGGAGATGGAAAGTCCAGTGATAGTACCCATCTCCATAAAATCATCAGACTTATCCTCTGTCCTCTCTCTCCTACATGCACTCACTCCACGTGCATGCACATTCAACCATTGCTAGATTGCTGCTATTTTCCTGATGCAGTTGCTAGAACTCCAATTCTGTGATGACATTCCTGTCTTCACATTCCAGTGCTACAGGTACAATAGAAAGATGTCAACAAAGTTAGACTTCCATTAAAGAACTTTCCCCAAAGTCTGTATTGAATTAGATCGTGCTGAGTGGAACTCTCTCACGTAACATTCTGCAGGCAAGGGCATGTGAACAGCCACATATTTGTAGGAATCTTTTATAAGAGAGAATCAATTTGGTTAGACAATCAGCAGGCTCTGTCACAGCCTCAAAAGTTCATAACCAATTCATCATTATCTCAATATCACTTGTAAGAATTAATCTTAACCACTAGATATATGTAAACAAATTATTTTAAAATACATTTATTAAAACAGTAGTTATGGTAGTAATAAAAAGGAAAAATTATAACTATTCAGTAATAAACTATTAATTTAATCAAGTTATGCTCACATTATTAACATACTAAAATAAGGTTTACAAATACTTAATCAAATAAACCTAATAAACTACATATAATATTGTTGGAAACAAAACACTTAAATCTCTATCTATCTTTAGAAATTTACACATACACTAACTCATAAAAAATGTTAGTGCTAATGACTGGTTTGTAAGATTGTAACCATTTTTATTTACTTTCACTTATTTATATTTTCCAAATGTTAAAAAATTTGATAATAAATTTCTGATAAAATTTTTAGCAGTTACAGTTAAATGAGAATTCTCCAACAATGGTGAGAATATAAGTTGACTATTTTTTGTGGAGGTATATTTGAGAACATTTATCTATACCTTTATTTCATCTCACTTACCTTAGTGACAAACTGTTAATAATTCTGTTCCTTAGTTACACAGCATCCTCTAGTGACAGGATCAGTTCTGCCCGCTCAGACAAATGGCCAAATAATTTTCTAACATCAAACATTTTATATGTGATTTGCTTTTCTGTTGTAAATAATCATATTTAACACTGTATGATGTAGTTTTATTTGAATAATTACTGATAGAGGAAATACAATTTTTTGAAAAATCCATGAATTAAAAAAACTTAAATTGTACTTTATCACTTGCAAAATTAAAATATATTTAAAAGTGGTAAATACGTGGCAAAGTAGGAGGGAAATCATAGAGAAATGCACAATTGAACTTTGAAAGAATAATAGCTGAAAGGGAGTAATGATTGGGATATACTTTTATGCTCTTTATTGAGAAATGATCATCAAATAATATATGTAGGGAGTATACTTTCTAAAACTTTTATAAATTACTTATAGAAATATTTTCTTGGGTCTTTTTACAAAGACATACATGTAAAAGCATTAGGATTTAGAGGGCATGTCTTGTTCAGTAAGAAGAGTATGTTTTGGTCTGTAAGAAAATATGAGACTCAGTAATGACATTAACAAGGAAAGTACATGGTTTGAAACTTTCTCAAGTTGTTTCTGGAAGAAATTTATTCAAGGGACAGTTATTGATATTTTATAGAAAAAAAATGAGCTGTGGATAAAAGAAAATGGATTAACTTACTGTTTGCTTAAAAGAGTCATGAGCATATTGCCTGCCAATCTCTTCTCTCACTTGGGAGAAACTCAACCTGAATCAAATGTTTGTTGTTAATACTAATTGCCTCCCATATTTCATATCCTACCTGTTGTAAATCTTAATTTTAAAATAAGAGGGCTTAAGAGTCAATACCCCATAACCATACTGATAGATATTAATTATTCAGCTTCATAGGCCTATAAAATTCCAGTTGCTCTTGCTAACAGCCCATGCACCCAGAGATCTGTAGTACACAATTGCAGACCATGTATTGGCCTTTCCTCCCTTTTTCATGCATTCAGATATCACCCTAGGTATAATAAACTCAGGGCCTTCTGTAATTCCACAAATGTAGTAATCTAAGAAATAGATTTGAGTTCACCTGTTAATAGCAGCAGCAACCTGAAGCTTTTGAATTCTAGGTAAGCATGGTTAAAGACAGCACAGATCTCCTCCCAGAAAGCTGTCTCAACCTATCCTCTCTCTCCACAGTGTTCTCCTAGTAAGAGCCTCTCCAAACTGCAAACGTCATTACACACAGAAAGAATTGTTCTCAGTGGCTTTTTAACAGAGAAGTTTGACTCATTTCCTTACTAAAAGTGTTCTAAGAATAAGAAAAAATAAGATATTTTAAACCTTAAGTTTTTTCAGTAATATTGATGTTATAGGAAAACAATTTTTATGTTGTCTTATAAGTCAAAGAAGTAATTATATTAATTGTGTCAAGATTCAATAGTTTTAATGTAGTCAAAAATAAAGTGAAATGTGAAATAATTGCAGTATTAAAATTCAATTTTATTATTGTGAATTACTGATTAAGAATATTGATTTTTTTTCATGTTATCCACTAGGAGTTTTATAGTTTTACATTTTACATTTAGGTGTGTGACCCATTTTAAGTTAATGTTTTTAAGAGTGTGAAGTTCCTGTCTAAATTCATTTTTTTTTTTTGCATGTGGATGTCTAATTGTTTTAGCCTTGTTTGTTGGAAAGACTATGGTATTTTGCTTTTGCTCCTTTATCAAATATCAGTTCACTATACTTAGGTGGATTTATTTCTGTTCTCTATTCTGTT